>JAJONR010000727.1:0-132923 GCA_029582245.1 Solanum etuberosum
GGATCCCTTTTATTGCTTTTAGTAGTTTTAGTTTCATTAGGATGTCGTGGGTCTTGTCCCGACATCCATCTCAGTTGTTTAGAAGCTTCATAGATAGTTATATGTTAGTTCTTGAGTTTTCTATTTCCTGTTTTAATGGTTGAGACTTGAGTTGCCATTTTGGCTAAGTTTAATATTTCTTAAAGACATTTGCATGAGTTATCCTTTGATACTATTTCTTGTGTTTAAGACTTTCACTGAGTAAGTAAGTCAGGCCAAGGGTTCTCTTGGGGCCAGCAATGGTTCTCGAGTGCCAGCCACGTTCGGGGTGTAGGCTCGGGGCGTGACAGTATTAGTATAATTTTTATTGTTGTCTAAATTCATTTATTTTTGTTAACAATTTCTCTTGTGATGTGATATATGTTTTTGAATATGTTTTTCCAAAATTAATAAACTTGTCAAGAGTTAGAGAATTTTCACGATTTGTATTATTGATGCCCAAGACAAAACTATAAATTTATTTATCAATGCTACTTATGTGATTTAGATTGTCAGAAAGTTTGTTTCAAAATCGTTATTCCTATAAAAACATTGCCTTTTTGTTTTACTAATTTACTATTTCTTAATATTTCAGTATTTTCGACGAAGAGAAGTTCATATGACTTCTAATAACGCTCATTTATTGAACATTAATTCTTTAGTTATAACATTATCAATTCTCTTAGTTATTACTAATTATCGCAAATGTTATTCACACCCTTTTACATTCTTTAGTTAAAATATTATGAATTCTCATCATTATTATATTAATTATTTCTATATTTCATCTTTCCTTATATTAACTTTTGACCAATAATTTTTCATATTATTATACCGTCCCTATATATGTGATAACACGGTGTTGTTATTTTTCCTTGGACGAATTATGCTTGGTTGAATAAATTGAAAATTGTTTACAAGTATATGAACTATATCTTTGTTGGGTGTAAGATTACATGTGATTATATATATGATTTCACAGATAGAATATATTCTTTAATTTTAATTTTTAGTTTTTTCGGTAAAAAAAAAGAAACCTTTCTCAGTTAACTATGGACAGTCAGATAACTATCTTTGATTTATGTACATAGACAATCGGGAAGTCAAATATGAGAGCCAACAAAAAGAACGTCATCTATTATGTTATAACTTATAAAATAAAAATTAATATACAAAAATAGTTCTAAAAAATGAAATGTACTTGGTCTCCAAATGGTCATATGACATCTAAATAGATTAAGTGGAATACACGTGTAAAGCACATCTGGTTAGATGACAAGAAAAATACACAACAAATATCATCTATAAGGTAATATTAGTGAGATACGACTAATTACATAATTGAACCACAACAAATTGAAATAAATATATACATTATTCCATTTAACTAATAAATTTTTCATTGACCATCTTCATAGGTTCGTGTTAATAAGAGATATATATGACGATCCACGTTGAACATTCACAAAAAAATCTGCATTATTATTTTGTGCAAAGCTTATTATTCAAATCTCCGCTTAAATTTTCTGAATTGATAATCACGTGCAACGCACATGTCGAATATATAGTATACATACACACACACACACATATATATATATATATATACTAGTTTTTTGACTCGTGCGTTGCACGTGATTACCAATTCAGCAAATATATGTTATAGTAAATAGTATTGCTTATTTAAGTGAAGATTTGAATAATAAGCTTTGCACAAGTTTATCTTTGAAATCATATATATAATCACATGTTCATCTTACACCCAACAAAGATGTAGTTCATATACTTGTAAACGATTTTTAATTTATTCAATCACGCATGATTCATCCAAGGAAAAATAACAACATCGTGTTATCACATATATAGGGGCAATGTAATAATATGAAAAATTATTGGTCAAAAGTTAATACAAGAAAAGATGAAAGATAGAAATAATTAATGTAATAACAATGAGAATTCATAATATTATAACTAAAGAATGTTAAAGAGTGTGAATAACATTTGCAATAATTAGTAATAACCTAGAGAATTTATAATGTTATCACTAAAGGATTAATGTGCAATAGATGTATTTCTAACAAATTTTATACTCACATAAATAAATAGGACTTTTAATTAATGTTACTATTATTTTCTTATAGTAATTAGATTTTAATTTAGTGTACAGACAAAATGAAAATGTTTATTCCATATTACTGAATATAAAATGTATTTTGTAATTGATAAATTTTTTAGTGATTCATATATATTCACATATTTTCACACTTGAGAAGTTTAATAATTTTGAAAAAAATGTTCATAAGCATATATTTACATCACAAGAGAAATTGTTAACAAAAACAAATCAATTTAGACTACATCATGTTAACTTCATATATTGGAACATTATATACTAATGTATATATTAAGCAAAAAAATACTTATTATATCATTAAAATTATTTTCCTCAAGTACTCGAGGTTATGGAATGTACCCTCTTAGAATAGAACAATTTACTTTATCAGAATAGTGGTACCTCATATTCCGCTAAACTTCGAATTCACTCAACGACAATAAATCACACATTTTTTTTTAAATGAAAGAAGAAGAGTAGGAGATTAAAAAATTGTGGTTGAAAAATGAGAAGAAACCTCTCTATTTACAGTCAACAAAGGGTAGTATGAACAAGTGTTTTATGCGTCTTATCTGAAAAGTCATGACGTTTCCGAGAAGTCACAACCCTTTGAAAAAGTCACAACATATTGAGAAAGTCACAACTTTTTGAAAAAGTCACAACTCACCAAAAAATCATAACCCTTTGAAAAAAGTCACAACTTATCGGAAAAGTCACAACTCATCGAAAAAGTAACCTTTTCGAGAAGTCACAACCCTTTGGAAAAGTCACAACTTATTGAAAAAGTCACAACTCATCAAAAAATCACAACCCTTTGAAAAAAGTCACAACTTATCGGAAAAGTCACAATTTATCGAAAAAGTCACAACCTAAGTTAGGGATATTATAGTAATTAAGAATTCAAGTTAGAAGTTCATGCTTTTAAGGCAATATGGATGTATGTATATATATATATATTTCAATCTCCTTACAATAATCATCACGACATTTCATCAAAATGACGCTTTTTAGATATTATTATAATAAATATATTTCAAACTCCTTAGAAAAAAATCACAGTATGTCATAAAACAAGACTTTTAAAATTAACTTGAATTTGAAAACATTTGAAATAGTATCCCAATATAGTCCAATATCATCTCCAACGCTTAATCCGCGATCTCTCAATAAATCTGCACAAATGAGTTCATAGTCATCATTTGGCATCATCTGAACATAAGTGTTGTTGTATTTTCTAGTGTTGTTCTCTTCAGTAACATCCCACAATTCAACATGTTGCCTATTCCTATGCTCTTTTGTCACTAATCTGACCATCTCCAACATCCAGTAATGAAAAACATATTAAAAAGTGTCTGCAAATGACAACACCAGTAGCTTGGAGGCTTTCTCAAAATGGGGTATGGACTGCTTGATCTACCATGGATTCTCCGAGTCTATGACAATGGCAGAGTACACATCCCGTATTTCTACTACGCAACGAGTCACTTACCACAGAGTGTTACTTTCTTTGCAAGCTTCGTCTTCTACTTTTGATGGGATGAACTTGTACTCGAATATCTTCTTCATGATGATAATAATTATAGAAAAATGTGTTTGATGAATTCTTACAATATTGAGAAAAATTGGGTAGGAATTTATAGAGAAGTTTTTGTATTAAATTTGGAAGGTATATGATACTATAATTATTTTTCTAATAAAGTTTGATTTCATATAATTAAGACCAGATTACTGTGATTAATCATATTTTAAACTTTCTCATCACTTTCCTACAATAATTTGATTTGATGAATCTCTCACACAAGCAAGTTATTTAAATGTAATTGCAAGTAATTTCATTTAATAAATTTATAATAAATAATAATTAATGAGTTATTTATAAATAAAAATACACTGATGATTAATTAAATTTAACGCGTAAGACATACACTTCGTTTTTACTCTTAGTGGACATTTTATTAATAATAGGAAAAATGTTCAAAAATTCCATCGAACTATTTGAAATGGCTCATCTATGTAATCTATTAGAAGTTTGGCTCATTTATACCATCGTCGTTACAAAACAAGCTCTTATATGACATTATTCTTAAATGATGATTTTGTAAAACCAGTTTTTCCACATGAAATCTTCTTAGAGATCCACATCACCAAATCAAACCCACTAATAATCTGTCACTTTTTAAAAAATAACCCACCTACACTATACTCCTTTCCCCAACTTGAAGTGAATTTGACCCATAGAACTTGGACTGAATTCACCAGGAACCAGACTTAAGGTAATTGTGTTGTGAGAGTACAATTGTTCCCCATTACCCAATAAAATTGATAAAAAAATAAGTACAAGTAAGTAGTTTTAGGCTTACCTTACAAAACATAATTAGGTCAAACACCTCTACTACTACAAGCAATCATGTAAGAAGTAAGTGTAACACCTGAAAAATTTCTAAGCTAATGATCGAACAATTCTTTATTTCCGTGTAAGGTCGTATCGAGTGATTCTCAAATTATTCTTAGGTTTTAAGGTCTATTATTTAGTGTATGAATGGATTTGAATATGAATAAACGTCCCAAGAATTCCCTAGCACAAAGTTTAGTTGAAAGCTTCCTTACCTATTAGACTTTGACATAAAATTCTACTAAAGTCAACTTCAGACGATCATATATCTGAGAACATAATCAATTAGGTGGCCCATGGCCTACAAAATTTATGGTTTTTGAGTTCTTTCCAAGTCCACCAAGTTTGCCTCTTTTTGAGTTCAGAGTAAAATGTTATGACCGTTTTACCAGAGACTATAATATCAGAGTTGCCTGACGTCAATTCCTATGATTTGTTTCTACAGGCTATCAAAATTTCTACGACCCATACTGTCAACTCGTCAAAAAATTTAGAGAAGTCAGATTTTGGGGTCCAATTCCTACAGATCCATTCTATGAGCCCTAGGAAGTTCGACGTCCGTAGTTTGGACCTCTAGAATGAACTTTTGAGCCTGAAAATTGTACAAGTTTTACAGATTGGATCTACGGTCCATCAAAACTTCTATGGGTTGTATATTTTACCCATAGAATGAATTTTTGAGCCATAAAATTCAATATAAATTTCACGGATGGGATATATGGTCAGTAGATACAACCACGAACCGTAGATGGATCCATAAAAAGTTTTCGTCAGTTTTAAGAGGGATAGTTTAGTCTTTTACCTCCCCTTCTAAGCCTAAACCACGAGGTTTTTACTCCTAGTTAAGGGATTAGAAACTGTTCATTAGTTCTTTTACGTTCATTAACTCTTCCAAGTCTTACAACAAGGATCCAAGAGGAGAAAGCTAGGGTTTTCAAGCATTCTTCTAGTTTCACCAATAACTTTGTTCTTCCAGGTATGTAAGACTATCATAGTGATGGACTAAGTTTGTCTTCACTCCATACATCTACTTTCTATCAGTAAAGAATAATCTAGGGTTACATCCTTAGTTTTGATAATTTTTTAGATGAGTTTCGTTGTTGAGTTCTTAATTCTATTCTTGAATTTTGAGTTGCTATATTTTGCATTGAGATTCTTGAGTTGATTGTTCATGTCTATTTTCAGCATGAACGCTATTATTGAGTTATTACTGAGTTAGCATTGAGAATCCTTTTAACCAAACTTTTTTGTCTTAATTGATTTTTGAGAAAGTAAAGATGAGTTTTAAGTAGAGTTTAACGAGTGATTTGAGTAAGAGTATAAGGGTACATAGTATTGCCAAATGTATCACTTTTTACATTGAGAAGAGAGAAATTTTTATTTCTAAACGAGTTAATGAGTTAAGAGATATTTCAGAGAAGTACCTCTTTTAAGAGGATATTTTGAGCAATTACCTCAAATTGAGAAAGAGTATTATTTTATAGATTTGAGCATGAGTATATTTTTTTTTGAAGTAGTATTGAGCACTGATATGGAGATGAGTTCAGACAACTCACATTCCTCATAAACTATGTAGCCAACATGGGTAAAGGATCGTACTTTTTAGGTGACTCCTTATTGTTTTGGAGCAGAGATTTAGTGGATCCACTTAGTTAAGATGTTCTATATCCCGGCAAGGTATAAGACAGTTCTGACAATGAGGGTGAGACATTTTATCCTCACATTGCTCATAGTGATGGTTGTTGGTTAAAGAATCTCCCAAATAGAGTTAAAAGTGTATTTTTATCATATCACTTGATATCTTGAGTTTAGAGATGAGTAAGTATTTGTAAAGATTGAATGTTTTTACTCCTTTATTTCCTTACATTTAGTTGAGTATATATTTATATCTATTATAGTCCTTTCATTCAGTTACTTTACTTCAGATATATTACATACTCGTTCATTCTATGTACTAATGTCATTGGACCTACATCTTTTATGATGCATATATAGGTGTTCAAGGTCATCAATAGGTGCATCGTTGAGATCACTTGCACTTCCAGTTAGCTTTGGTGTGCCTCCTTGCAATCGGAGGACTCCATTTTTATCTTTTAGTTAGTTGCTTTGAGGTGTCGTGGGTCTTGTCCTGCAATCCATTTGGAACAATAAAGGCTCCATAGATAGTTAGTTTTGAGCATGTTTTCAGTTTTCCTTTGTTAAACTATATTTCAACTATTATTGTTTTTGGAGTATTTTGAGACAATGGAGTACTTTGAGACAAAAATGTTTAATTCTACTTTAAAGCTTAATTCTGCTCGAGTTAGTCTTCCGCTAAGTAGTTAGCCAGGACAAGGGTTCTCTTAGGGATCAACAATGGTCTCCGAGTGCCAGCCATGTCCAGAGTGTAGAGGCTTGGGGCTTGACAAACTTAGTATCAGAACACAGTGTTCAAGAGTCCTAGGGTGTCTATGAAGCCGTGTCTAGTAAAATCATTTTTATTGGTGTGAAGCGCACCACATCTATAATGAGGAAGCTACAACATTTAGGAACTTTTCAATTTCTTCTTACAAATGTTTGTGCGATAGACTTCAACTCTATAAAAGTTTCTTCTAGCTCGTGCTTACGCGTGTTTTTTGAAATCATGCCTCCACAAAGAGATTTTTGAGGACGTCCTGCTAGCTAATCCTCAAGTTCAAAAAGTTCCCAATGCACCAAAAGTGCAACCCCCTTAGGGAGATATCCCTAATGCTGAGTTTAGAAATGTTATTGAGATGGTGACTCAGGTTGTGGAAAACCATGCTGTTTAACAAGGAGTGGGTCATCAGGATGTGGCTGATACGTCCAGAATCTGTGATTTTTTTAGATGCATCCCTCAGAGTTCACATGGTCGAAGATCACTAATTATCTAGGGAACTTTGTGGAAGAACTTCAGAAAGTGTTTGAGGTCATGTGTGTTGTTGACGCAGAGCATGTAGAGTTAGCCTTATATCAGCTCGAAGGTGTTGCTAGGATATGGTATGATCAGTGGAGGAAGAACAAGGCAGAGGGGCCACCACTTTTGAGCTGGCTTTGTTTAAGAATGCTTTCTTGGGGCACTTTTTTCCTTGAGAGCTAAGGTGAGAGAGTTCCACAATCTGAAACACGAAGCTGTGAATGTGTATCAATATCCCCTATACTCTGGAGAGTGGAAGATATGAAGAGCAAGATGAGTTTATTCATGTGTGGATATCCCTCTTATCGAGTAAGAAATGTAAGGCATCTATGTTGATAAGGGATATTGACATAAGCCAGGCTCACGATTCATGTGCAGCAGGTTGAGGAAGATAGGTTAAAGGAGAGAGAAGAGTTTCACAACAAGAGGGCCAAGAAAGAAAGTCATGAAACTGGCCAATAGAAGACCGGAAATGGGAATTAGTCCTATTTTCAATAGAAGTCATCTAGACATGTCCCATCATCAGCTAGTGCACCTATACCAAGAAACAAGAATGATCGCATCAATCAGTGTTCCAAAAATTTCAGAGATCAGGGAACTCTGCGCAAGGGGCTAACTGGACTCCCACTAGCACTAGGTGTGGCAGAAACCACCCCGGAGAATGTTGTGATGGCTCTAATGGCTGCTTCAAGTGTGGTCAGATTGGTCATTTTATTAGAGAGTTCCCTAAGAATAGGCATGGTGATGGGGGCAATAGAGCCCAATCTTCTTCAACAGCTCCAACAGATAGGACTGCTCAGAGAAGAACTACGTCAGGAACAACGGAGGTACAAACTATCTGTATGGTATGGCTAGTCGCCAGGATATAGAGAACTCACCAGATCTTGTCAGTGGTATGCTTAAAGTCTCTTCTGTTGATGTTTATGCCTTACTTGATCAAGGTGCGAGTTTGTGTTTCGTGACGTCTTATAAAGCCATGAGATTCAACATTTACCCCGAAAAACTTCTTGAGCCCTTTAGTGTTTCCACACCTGTTTTTGAGTCTATTCTAGCAGAAAGAGTCTATCGTGATTGTACCATCTTTGTCTATCTCAAAGACACCATGACTGACTTAGTTGAGCTAAACATGGTAGATTTTGATGTTATTCTAGGTATGGACTGGCTGCATGCTTGTTATGCCTCAATTGATTGTAGAACTCGATTAGTCAAGTTTTAGTTTCCTAATGATCTAGTTTTTGAGTGGAGTAGTATTTCAGCAGTGCCTAAGGGTTGTTTTATTTCATACCATAAGCCGTGAAATTTAGTTTCTAAGGGGTGCATCTTTCACTTAGTTTGAATTAATGACTCTAGTGTTGAGACACCACCCCTTCAGTCGGTCCCAGTTGTGAGTCGTTCCTAGAGGTCTTTCCAGATGATCTTCTCGGAGTCCCTCCGGAAAGGGAAATAGACTTCGGAATATATATTCTTCCTGATACTCAATCCATCACTATTGTGCCATATAGAAAGGCTCCAACCGAGTAAAAAGAATTAAAAGAGCAATTGAGAGATCTTCTTGATAAGGGTTTTATCCGACCAAGTGTCTCACTTGAGAAAGCTTTTTGATAAGGGTTTCACCCAACCAAGTAACTCACCTTGGGGCGCTCTGGTCTTATTCGTGAGAAAGAAATATAGTTCCCATAGGATGCGTATTGATTACCATCAGTTGAACAAGGTCACCATAAATAATAAGTATTCCCTTCCAAGAATTGATGACCTTTTCAACCACCTTCAGGGTGCAACTTGCTTCTCTAACATAACACTCATATCTGGCCATCATCAGTTGAAAGTGACAGAAAGTGACATTCCGAAGACGACTTTAAAGACCTGTTATGGTCATTATGGGTTCCTTATTATGTCCTCTGGTTTGACTAACGTTCTTGCTATATTTATGGATCTCATGAATAGAGTATTTAAGTAGTATCTAGATATGTTTGTTATCGTATTCATCGATGACATCCTAATCTACTCGAAGAATGATGAGTATCATGTCAATCATCACAGAATAGTCCTCAAAACTCTCTAATATCGAGAGTAAAATGCCAAGTTTTCTAAGTGCGTGTTTTGACTTGAATTCGTGGCATTCTCAGGCTTGTCTGGCGAAGGAATTCGATTTGACACTCAAAAGATTGAGGCAATGCAGAATTGGCCCAGACCTACATCCCGAACTGATATAAAGAGTTCTTGGGGTTGGATGGTTACTACAGAAGGTTCTTCGAGGGGTTTTCATCTATTTCGTCCTGGTTGACTAAGTTGATTCAGAAAACAACTAAGTTTCAATGGTCTGAAGAGTGTGAGGAAAGCTTTCAGGAATTGAATAGTTGGTTAACTATTGCTCCAGTGTTGACCCTACATGAGGGTGCAAAGGGTTTTGTCATCCATTGTGATGCATCAAGAGTGGGGCATGGTTGTGTGTTGATTCAGAAAGGTAAGGTTATAGCCTATACCTCCAGGAAGCCTAAGATTCACGAGAGGAACTACCCGACTTATGATCTTGAGTTTGCAGCCGTAGTTTTTTCTCTCAAGATATGGCGCCACTACCTTTATGGAGTTCATGTGGATGTGTTCACCAACAAGAGTCTCCTGTATGTTTTAAGTCAGAAGTAGCTTAATCTCAGACAAAGGAGATGGTTAGAGTTTCTCAAGGATTACGACATAAGTATCCTCTATCACCCAGGTAAGGCTAATGTTGTTGTTAATGCTTTGAGCAGGTTTTCCATGGGGAGTACTGCTTATGTCAAGGAAGGCAAGAAAAAATTTGTTAAGGAAGTTGACAGACTTGCACACAACAGATATTCAAAGGAAGGAGAAGACTGTTCAACCGTTTGTCACAACAATCTCAAGATACTACATACAACAGATATTCAAGGGAAGGAAAAGCATTTTTCAACTTTTCTCACAGTAACAACATACGCAATACTACATCCAGCTAACATGGAGAATAAGGAAGCATTGTCTAGATTCGTGCAGTTGGCAGAGGATGGATAAACTGTTCTCTAACATCAGCTTTTCACCTCCTGAAATCACAAAAGTACATCACAGTTAATAAAAACACCTTCGTGATATTTCAGATGAAAACTAAAAGTAGTTTATATGCAACAAATAGTACCCAAGTTGCTCGCACTAGGGTGCAAGTGTTTGATAAGGATGGAGATCTAGAAGTCGGATCCTTCCAGATATCTGCAGATCAAACAACAATGGTGTATGTTATCTTTGCTATCAAATAATGGCATGGATGAGCATTTTCTCAAATGGAAATGGCACAGACACTACAACAAAAATGATCTTTAGTGGTAACTAATTAACGACAATAGCTTAATTGCAACTAAAGATATATTTTTAGCGGTAATCAACACTCTTTGTATATGTCCCTAAAGTCTTTAGCGACATTGAATTGAATGACACTAAACTAATGCCGGTAAAGACTTTTGCACTCTTTATTAATGTCTGTATTTATTGCCGCTAAAATTTATTTTTGCTGTAGTGAGATGAGCCAAACTTTTAACGGATGACATAAATGAGCCTTTTCTCAAAGTTCGATGACGTATTTGAGCCTTTTCCCAAATATTTATTGGTTTGTATATGATAAGTTGATATTTTACCATCTTATCTCTTCTTTAATTTTAAATGTTTTCCATGTTTAATCAATAAAACAATGCATCTAATATCGTTTACTTTCAATATACATGTTAATGTGATGGGGAAGAAATCAAGTGAAAACAAGGAAAAAAGGATGGAAGAAGTTGAAAACTGGCAGAAAATGGTGTTTGTGATCATGGAAGTCAACCAGATTAACTCTTCTTCGCAATCGTGAAGCATATGTCGCGATCGCTACTCATACAAAGTCAACATATCGTGTTCGTAAAGCCTTTAGGACAAACATCTCTAATACTAGTTGCCTTTTATAAAGGAATTTTGTCAGCTTTGAGAAAAATTCTCAAACAAAGGCACCAGAAATTTACCAACAAGTATACTACTGGATGATCATTTTCCATGTTTCTTCCCTTTTATGCTCGAAATTCATTACAAGCTGAAAAAATCAAGCACTAACATTTTCATATATATATATATATAAAATGATTTTACACGTAGGAGAAGCATGTTCAACCTTTTGTCACGACAGTTTCAAGATACTTCATACAAATCTGTTTTAACATTTCTATATGGCTTCTGGATTAAAGGCTAACTTAAGGAAATATTGAACTTACTGTGGAGAACTACCTTTCAAGTACGTAGGAGTCCACTCTGATCCAAAACTGTTTCAGTTCAAGAGAAACCTATATTATTGGAACGGCTTACGAAGTCTAATTTTTGGTCAAATAAAAAAATGATGGTCCAAACCTATAACAGCCTGACATTTCTAGTGGTGAGTCGGGAGTGTGCGCGAACTGGTCTTTGACAGCATCAGACTAGCTGTCATGTAATGTGAGATAGTGAGAACGCTGCTCTATTAAGCCAGCCAATGAGGGGCGAGTTACCCCATCAACTCCCACTACTTACTCCCATGTCAAAGTACTATTATTATTTATTTATTACCGCTTATTATTATTTATAAACCCAAACCAACTCACTATTTGTGTCAAAGGCTGAAGATTTGGTTTGTCCCGATCATCTTATTGCTCCCACTTGGGTTACAAGCTCATGGTACTGAGCTCAGCGATATAAAGTGTCTGTTGAGTTCTTATAAAATATATGTATATGTCTTCTGTCACCGATGTGGTGCAAGACACACTAAGGTTTTAGCATATTTGATGATATGCCTAGCAAGCAAATTATTTTTCCATATATGCTCATCTCCAAAGTGAGTTGAATAAATACAATAATTTTCTAACTTTTCTGTTATTGTAAAAAGAGGACAAACAGCTCGAACCATTGGGATCTCTCACACAAGTTATGGATAAAAAAAGGTGGTGGTTTCGGTGTAACAAACTTAAAGTTCAAAATGACAGTCTCCTTCGTAAATGGTTATGGAGATCGAGATTCACAAGAGATTTTGGGAGAAAACTCATAGAAACCAAGTTTGGGATTCTCAATCAGTGGATAACAAAGTCCCCATCTAATTCTTGTGGATTGTCAGTACAGAAAACAATCAGGTCACATTTAGAGAATTTTTTGTTGAGAGACGAAAGGAAGATAAGCTTTTGGCATGATTCTTATCCACCTCTCAAACAATTCCCAGAACTCTTTTGTTTGGTTTACTATCAGGTAGCTCTTGTTACACCAATCATGGGTGGAATTTTAGATTTCCAAACGAATAGTACTGATTGGTAATGGAACTGAGTCTTCATATTTGTATAAGAGATAGGATCCCTATCCATTTGTCCTTAAAAACAGGACATAAAAACTTATCCCTTTTAAGCATGTACACTGGAAATTCATTACAAGCTGAAAAAATCAAGCACTAACATTGTCATATATATAAACGAAATTTATCACGATAATCTCAAGATACAACATACACCAGATATTCAAAGGAAGGAGAAACTTGTTCAACCGTTTGTCACAACAATCTCAAGATACTACATATAACAGATATTTAAGGGAAGGAAAAGCATTTTTCAACCTTTATCACAGCGACAACATAGGTAATACTAAATTTAGAAAACATAAAGAATAGGTAATCATCATCTTGATTCATGCAGTCGGTAGAGGATGGAATAATTGCTCTTCAACATCAACTTTCCACCTCCTGAAGTATCAAAACTACATAAAAGTTAACAAAGTACCTGAGTGATAATTTCTCATGATGACTAGTAAAAACAGTTTATATGTGAGCAACAAGGAAAACCAGCAAAACCAAATAGTACCCAAGTTGCTAGCACTGGGATGCAAGTGTTCGATAAGGATTAAGATCTAGAAATCGGATCCTTCCTGATCTAAATTTTAAGATTCTGGGGTACGGATCCAAGTATGAACATGGGTGCCAATCTAAAATTAAAATAACCAAAAATTGATGTTGGTACAAATTTTATAAAATAACCGATTAAACTGAATAGGTGACAAACAAACCGATGATGGTACAGACTAATAACAACTTTACATATCTAGCGATGATTTGTTATTATGCGAGAGAACTGCTCTGTTAAGCCACCCAATGATGGGCGAGTTACCCCATCTACTCACACTACTATGTCAAAGTATTTGTAGTGTTGGAATAATAATACTTCATACTATACCAATATCACATAATCCCAAACGAACCCTCTATTCTAAATTGCAAAATAGTACTACTCATTAGTGGTAGTACTAGTGAGTGCACAATGATGCTGATCTAGAAGTAACTTAAGAATTTTAAATTGCAAAGTAAGGGCATGAATGCCTATATGGCCTCTTACAAACAGTAGTTGAATCTTTTGAGGGAACAATTAGATATCTTACAAACAAACTTACCAACAAGCAATTTGGATCAAGGTATCATAGAATAGGAGAAGAAAATATTAATAGAAATTGAGAAGTGGAGTAAAATTGAAGAGCTTACAATCAAACAAAAGTCTAGGTCAATATGGATATATCATGGGGACTCAAATACCAAAAACTTTCATGCTCAGTGGAAGGTTAGGACCTGCCACAATACCAATCTCCTCCATATTTACTGAAGAAGGAAGCAAGCTGACAGAACCTAAGCTTATAGAAGATGACTTTATTTCTGTCTACAAGGGACTGATGAGGACTAGAGCAGCTGAACTGATACGTTTAAATACTGAGGTGGTTAGAGGTGGAGCATGTCTATCTATCTCACAACTGAGAGACCTCATGAAAGAGGTCACCACAGATGAGATATTGGAGGCTATTAAAGAGATGCCCAAAGATAAAGCCCAGGAGTTGATGGGTATCCAATTGATTTTTTCACCAAGAACTGGGTGTGGTAAAAAATGATGTTATTTCAGCTGTTAAACACTTCTTTCACACTGGCAATCCTGCTATCAATGTCACAATTGTGACATTGATTCATAAAGTTCCAGCACCTACAAAAGTTAAAGATTACAGGCCTATTTCTTGCTGCACCACTTTGTACAAAATCATTTCCAAGGTTCTTACAAGGAGAATACAACTAGTGATTTCAGGGTTGGTTAGTAGAGATCAATCAACATTTGTTGAAGGAAGAAGTATAGTGGATAACATCATGGTCAGCCATGAAATTTTCAAGAGCTATAAAAGGAAGTGGATATTCCCTAGATCTGTGCTCAAAGTGGACCTGAGAAAGGCTTATTACACTTTGGAATGGGGATTTTTAGAGAAACTGCTGAGTGACTTGGGATTCCCTGCTAAGTTTGTGCAATGGATTATGACTTGTGTGTCTACAGTCTCTTATTCTTTGCTATTAAATGGTGGGCTTACTGCCGCCTTTCCAGCACAAAGGGGAATCAGAGGGATCCTATGTCCCCCTATCTCTTTGTCTCGGCTATGGAGTACCTAGGGAGAGAACTCAATCAGCTGGCACTAAATGGAGATTTCAACTACCACCCTAGGTGTGAAAAAATAAACAACATTCACATTTTTTTGCTGATGATTTGTTGATGTATTGCAGGGCTGACATTATTTCTATCAAAAGCAAGACATTGTAGAAGCTTTGGGAGTTAGTGTGGGTACTCTACCTTTTAGGTACCTTGGTGTACCCCTATCCTCAAAAAAATTAAATGTTGCTGCTTATTTGCCACTCATTGAGAAGATCACAGCCAAAATTACTTGCTGGTCTGCCAAGTTATTTTCATATGCTGGAAGACTGCAATTAATTAAAGCAGTGCTATTTGGGGTTCAAGCTTATTGGGCTTAGATTTTTCTCATCCTTAAGAAAGTCATGAAAATACTTGAGCAATTATGCAGAACATTTTTATGGACAAGTGCAGTGACCGCCTCCAAGAAAGCTTTGGTTTCTTGGACTAATGTATGCCTGCCAGGGGCTGCAGTTCGGCTAAACATAATGAATCTCTCTATTCGAAACTTAGCTGCTAACCTAAAGCTACTGTGGGATATCAATAGGAAGAAGGACTTCCTTTGGGTTCAACGGGTGCATAGATATTATATAAAGCAAGGTGATATTGCTCAAATCCAAATCCCTAAAAATTCTTCCTGCGTGGTGAGGAACGTATTGGCATCTAGACATCAATTGGCAACTAGATTACACAGCCATGGAACACTACATCAGCAACTTGGATATGCTCAATAGGGAGAAAAAATTTCAATCCATAAAATGTATGTCACTTTAATGTCTGTCTATCCCAAAGTGACTTGGAAACATCTTGCTTTGCATCCAAAGATACATCCTAGATATATGTTTATCCTATGGCTAGCTATACAGAAACGACTGGCAACAGTTGAGAGATTGCAAAAGTTTGGAATCAATGTTTCCCTTATTGTGCCTTCTGTGGTCAACAGTTAGAAACATTCTCACGTTTGTTTTTTGAGTGTACTCTGACCAGGATGATATGGAGGCGGTTGTTACAATGGATGGGCATAGCAGACAAATACAAGACTGGGAGAATGAAGTGAATTGGATAGGCCAAATTGCAAAGAGAAGAGGAGGCTAGACTGAGATAACAAGCTGTCTATTTGCTTTGGTTGTGAATATGGTGTGGCAAGCTAGAAATTGCATTCGATTCCACCAAAAACCTTTTTTCTCTGAATTGATCATTAAATACATTGTGATGCACATACACATAAGAGAAAGGAACAATATAACATGGAGGGAGTGCTTGCAGAGGCTACCAAACTATCCCGTATGAGATTTATAGGTTTCTTGTTTTCTTTGTAATAGCTTAGTGAAACAACTTGGTTGTATGTTGGAGCAGCTTGTCTAGGCTGCTGAAACTATACTTGTACATTGTTTTGGTTATCAATGAAAGCTCTACTATTTACAAAAAAAAACCCTCTATTATGTCGAGGCTTGAAACTTTGATTTGTCCCAATCATCTTATTGCTCAGATTCAATGTAGAATTTAGTACATCGCATATGCTAAAACATTCAATGTAGAATTTAGTGTGTGTCTTGTCCCACACCGGTGATAGATGAAAAATACATATATTTTATAAGAACTCAACATACAGTGTATATGACTGAGCTCAGTAGCGTGAGCTAACCCAAGTGGGAGCAATAAGATGATTGGGAAAAGACAAATCTTCAGAACTATTTGTGTCGAGGGCTGAAGATTTGGCTTGTCCCAATCATCTTACTGCTTCCACTTGGGTTACAAACTCATGCTACTGAGCTCAACGATATACAGTGTCAGTTGAGCTCTTATTAAATGTTTGTATTCGTCTTCTGCCACCGGTGTGGGACAAGAATAAATAAATTCAATATCGAATATTTTAGCATATGAGAGATATGCCTAGCAAGCAAATGTTCTTTCCATATGTGCTCATCTCAATATAATGGTATTCAGATTCCAAGGGTAGATTCTAGCATGTGTCAAAACTCATTACAAGCTGAACAAATCAAACACTAACATTGTCTGCATGTTATATATCTTTGTCCAAGACCCATACTCTTTGATAACCCAAATGTCTGCATGACTTCCCGGATAATCACAGAATGCAATAAGATCACTTTCCAACACTCCCATCGAAAGAATCCTACCTCCTTCTGCATAGCAGGGGTTCTCCACCTTTCCCCATTTCTCATTAGACAAATCAAAAGAAATGATGTACCCACCCTCATATGCATTAAGACCAATAGTAATAGCAGCCCAATAGAATTTCCCGTTCACAAACTTACCTGAAACATTTGATAGCCTCTCACTCGGGTAACCATCAATGCTTTCCAAGAATCCGTGTTTAAACTACATAAGTTGGCGTCCACTTGATTTGAATTTATAGTTTTGAAAACACAGACTACCTTATAATCATCCTGAAATTCATCATATCCAAAACCATCAATGTGCCGATACTCAGGCCTCGTTGATGTTGGTCTAGGATTAGGAAATTTCTTTAACTTCATAATTGACGGATTCCGTATAAACATATCAGTGAACCCAAGGGTAAAACAAATCAATCCATTAACTGAATCCACAACAAAAACATTTTCATAGGGGTTATAATCCAAGTTATATTCCTCAGTCACAACAGAGTTATTGAATAAGGAAGTAACATAACAGTTTGTGAAAATGAATCGATATCCATTAGTAGGTAGACACCTGAGTTGGGACAACACAAGGTTGTGGTGTGTGTAATCTTTTCTATCAGCAGATACACTAAGATGATTCTTGATATTTTATAAACTAGGTAAGTTACCTGCGCTTTGTATGGTTATGTATATTCAATTCACCACATACAATTATTTGTTGTTAATTATTAAAGATTATGCGATAATATCCGCTTACCTTTTTGATTTTGTATACCAATGAAACTTTGTTGTCATCAATTTCTTGATATTTGTACAATTAATTACAATTTTTTTAGCTACATATATGAGAAATTAAAGGGAATGAAAAGGGTTAGAAAAAGATAGAGTTTGTCTTTCGATACTTATACAAAACAAGCAAGTGTCGCAGTAAACAAAGAAAGCAAAGGGAAAAATAGCAGAGTAAACAGAGGATGTGAAGGAAACAAATCACAATCGGAGGTGAGAAAAGATAAATGTCTTTCCTGAATTGTGAGGGCGCCAAGTAGGCCGGTCTATGGATAGAAGCCCAAGGTGTGAATATACAATCTTCTTTGTACTCTTGAACCTTCTACTCAGCTAGAAGTTCATTGTGCATCTAAAGACGACGATCCTGGATATCGTTTCCCCGAAGTGAGAAAGTATTTCGATTGGCAATTTAAAGTGTGGGTTAACTCTTCATTCTTTTGTAACTTTTGGTGGGATGATAAAGAAAGTGTATTCGATGTATTTAACAATCCAACCCAATCTACTGTATTGACAAAGAAATTGATTTTATTCCAAAATATACTACCCAATGCAAATGGAACGTGGAGCCTGATGATATCTATTTTGAATAATGAATCATGATGACAACAAGATAATAATAATTTTTAACATGTAACACAAAAAATGTTTAGAAAGTCTCGCCAAAGTCCAATGTGAGTACTCATCTTAATTATCGCGTTCTAACTTCTACTAGTGAGGACTCTTTCATTACGTTCTTAAATAAAGATCAAAGATTAAGCTAATAGTACCAATATGAGTGGAATAATTTTAAAAAATCTAATTTTAGTTATAATATTTAGAGAGTTTCACCAAACTCCAATATGACTTCTCATCTTATCGTTTTCTAACTTCTACAAGTGACGACTCTTATATACTGTTTTTTTAAGAAATGTCAAAAAATTAACCAAAATTCACCAATATTTCTAAATGGACTTAAGCAAGAAAAGAAGCTTCAAAGTCCATCCGAGATGTAATAAGCTGGAAATTACTCACCTCTGGTTTGCAAGAGGTAATTCGCCTTCTGCTACTCATATCCAACACTGTTTTAACATGTACTGTATGAGTTCTGGATAACATTTCATATTGAAATTTATCACGATAATCTCAAGATACAACATACAACAAATATTCAAAGGAAGGAGAAACTTTTTCAACCATTTGTCACAACAATATCAAGATACTACATAAAACAAATATTCAAGGGAATGAGAAGTTTTTTTCAACTTTTATCACAGCGACAAAATAGGTAATACTACATTCAACAAACATAAAGAATAGGGAAGCATCGTCTTGATTCGTACAGTCGGTAGAGGATGGAATAATTGGTCTTCAATGTCAGCTTTCCACCTCATGAAATATCAAAAGTACATTACAGATAACAAAGCACCTGAGTGATATTTCACATGATGACTAGTAAAAACAGTTTATATGTCAGCAACAAGGAAAACCAGCAAATCCAAATAGTACCCAAGTTGCTCGCACTGGGGTGCAAATGTTCGATAAGGATGAAGATCTAGAAGTCGGATCCTTCCTGATCTAAATTTTAAGATTTGGGGGTACTGATCCAAGTATGAACATTGGGTGCTAATACAAAATAAGATAAAATAACCGATTAAACTGAATAATTGACAAATAAAAAGGTGATGGTCCATACTAATAACAGCTTGACATATCTAGCGATGATTTGTGATTATGCAAGAGAGCTGGTCTGTTAAGCCAACCAATGATGGGCGAGTTACCCCATCTACTCACACTTCTATGTCAAAGTATTATTAGTGTTGGAATAACAATACTTCATACTATACAAGTATCGCATAATCCCAAACGAACCCTCTATTTACGTCAAGGCTTGAAGCTTTGATTTGTCCCAATCATCTTATTGCTCCCACTTGGGTTACAAGCTCACGCTACTGAGCTCAGCCATATACAGTGTCTATTGAGTTCTTATTAAATGTTTGTATTCCTCTTCTGCCCCCGGTGTGGGACAAGACACACTAAATTCTACATTGAATGTTTTAGCATGTGCGATGATATGCCTAGCAAGTAAAATTGCATATGGTAAAACATACGATGTAGGATTTAGTGTGTCTTATCCCACACCGATGGCAAAAGACGAATACAAACATTTAATAAGAACTCAACATACACTGTATATCCCTGACCTCAATAGCGTGAGCTTGATGTGAGAGCAATAAGATAGTTGGGACAAGCCAAATCTTCAGCCCTTGACACAAATAGTGCATTGGTTTGGATTTATATTAATAAGTGGCAAGTCTGATGCTGTCAAAGACCAGTACGCGCACACTCCCAAGTCACCACTAGAGATATCAGGCTGTTATTGGTTTTGACCATCATCTTTTTATTAGACCTTACTATATTAACATTGTTCTTGTTTTCGTATTAATTAAGTTTTAATTTAAAGAGGACTATTAATGGAGGCCTTGTATCAAACAATAAAATCCTACCAAAGGATATTCTTGGTGTTATTGGAGTGTTTATTACATGTCATGATTTCCATGTCCCTCGCGATGTATATTCTAATTCTATCTAGAGGTACAACATCCCTTTAAAACAATAGTCAAAAAGAGCGAAAATTTCTATGGCATTTAATTTTTAGAGTTGAAGACCCCAAACATTACAACCAAATAGTTGTCTCATGGAAATATGCAAAAAGGAAAAAGACAGACAAGATCACCAAGTAGATGAGATGTAAAGGTACGCGTAGCATATGCAAAGTCTTTTTTTATAATAATAAATAATAAAGAAACAGAAAAATATATAAGGTGGGATTCTTACAAGTCATTACAAACAACACTGTCACCCCTCTGAGCTTCTGCAGGCTTCACACATGCTTGGTTCGTTTTGTAAAAAGCGACAAACTAGGCTTTCATTGTAGATGTTTGATACAATACTGCGATGAAACTTAGCAACCTTTGTATATCTGACAGATTCATCCTTTGGATTGTATATTAGGTAAGTTGATTCAGATAGGATCAATATTTCACCTTTGTTTGACATGCATCGTGTTGGAGAAATAATAGGAGGAATAACCGAAGTAAAGAAACGTTTGTCAAAATCAGCAGGATATTTGATGGTATACATTTTTGTCAAAGACCAAAACACTTTCATAACCCACACATCTGCATGACTTTCCCTAAAAGAAAACACATAAAGATAATTTCCCAACACAACAACATTCCCACAGACGGAAGACTACCTCCTTCTTGAGAGAAGGGCTTCTCCAGCTTTCCCGACTTTTCATCAGACAAATCAAAAGAAACGATATACCAATCAACCGTTGTATCTAGTCCAGCAACAGTAGCAGGCCAATAAATTTTCCCATTCAAAAACATACCAAAAACATTTAATATCCCCGTACTCGGGCAATCATCAACACTTTTCCAAGAATCAGGTTTTAGACTATGTAACCTGATCTCACCTTGAGTGCACTCTCAGATTTGTTAAAGGACACTACCTTATAATCATCACGAAAATTTTCAAATCCAAAACAATATATGTGGCTAGTATGAAGTCTATAATTAGGAAACTGTTTGAACTTCCTAATTGACGGATTCCACATAAACATTTCAGCTTCCGCAATTGCAAGAAGAAACAATCCATTTATTGAACAAACAACCCAAACATGTTTTTCTACGTCATTCATTGGATAATCCAAGTGACAATACTCAATCACACAGTCATTAAGTAACGAAATAACGGAGTAGTTCTTATGAAAGTATTGATATCCCTTAATAGGGAGGTGCCTATAGGTCAACACAAGGCTATGCTATGTGTAATCTTTGTTATCAGCTAAGATTTGATATTTCATAAGATGATTCTTGATAAATTCAGGGATCGATATTAAAGAAAGCCAAGATTTTGATACAAACCTGAATTTCCAAAGGGATTTCACTGGAAGCCTTAACAGGATTTTAGTGATGAGTTCTGATGGCAGAGTACAGATTGAATGGACAATGATTTTACCTTTGAAGACTTCATCTTTTTCAAAATACATTTTGGATTTCTGCTGTGGAGGCAACTATTTTTCCACAAATTAAGACCTACAGGAGGGACAATAATATTTTAGGCCCTGAATTCTAGTTGTTTTTCTTCGTTTTTAACTAGGAAAAATAAAATTAATTATGTTTTTGTTTCTAACAACAAAAAATAGCCCAAGTTTCAGCTAATTATCCATTTGATCATTAACTAATCATGTATGTGTCTATACTTAAATCTTGATCTTCTTGTTGGTTCACTTGGAAATACTGGAAAGCTGAAATGTTAAAATTTGACTTGCCGCAAATGTCGTAAATTTTTCGACTAACTAATATATCAAAAGAATTGAAAATATTGAGAGTAGCTCATATCGAAAATCTCAGGACAAGTTTAGACGAGATTTGAGTTAGATGTCCATTAAAATCCGCCATTAAAGTGCTTCAAATCTCAAATTTAAAATTTGATTTGCCGCAAATTTGGATCTTTAATTTCGAGTGGATGATATATAATCAAAACATAGAGAGGAGCTAATGTCAAATTAAGGATTGTTTAGAAGAGATTTGAGTTGAATGTCTATTAAAATTCGCCATTAAAGAGCTTCGAAGTTCAAATTTGAAATTCGACCTGCCATAAATGTGAATCGTTTCGTGTGGATAATATGTAATTAAAACATCGAGAGGATCTCATATCTAAAATTCATGAAGGTATTGAGAAGATTTGTATTAATCAAAACTGGAAAAAAAAAATCCAACTCGTGATGAAGATGAACTACTACAATGTATTAATATTGTATAACCACGTATATGGATGTATAACTCTGATGCATAGTTACATGTCATGCATACATGATTATACGCTATTTATATAATATGGAATACATTACATACACATGCGGCTATTTTAATTGAAAAGAATTTTGGCCAAAAAATTATGTTATGATTATATTGTATCAATTTTTTAAAAGGGCTTCCTCTGTAAATTTATTGATTGCTTCCATGATTCTAGTTCCAATGTTGTTTGATTCCTCTGCTACTAAATATTTTATAAATTAGGTAAGTTACTCGCCCTTCGTGTAGTTATTGAATATTCAATTCACAACGTACAAATATTTATTGTAAGGGTTAAAAATTTTCCAAGTTAGAGACCGTGAACAATGAAAATAAAGATTTTGACTCAATCCAACATGAATCTGTGCAGTAACACAAAGAAACTCACACAATTAATGGCGCTTTTCAACTCTGAGGCTCATGTAAGACACAATTGCCGCTAAATCGGGTTATTTACACCAATTATTAATAGTCAAAAATACATTTAAATTATCCCAGACTATTGAATTTCATACCTGAACCATCATCCAATGGTTAGCGAAACACACCCAAATATTGACTAAACTAAATGTTTGTCTACAAACGTGTTTAGGTGCGTTTGATCATAAGTTCTTCATCCACCTAGCATATATAACGACTTTCTTGGTGAGCTAATGTGAGTTGAATGAATTCATTAATTTTCTAACAAAGAGGGAAGATGCATTAACATTGTGTGTGTGTGTGTAGCAGAGGGAAGATGCATGAAGTTCAGCGCAATCTTGTTCAACCTTTTTTCCCGAAACACGATCAAAAGGAGAAGCCATGATTTTAACTTTATGATCTTTAAATGGCCATAAAATATTTGTCCACCTGGCATATGTAACTTGCAACCTTCATTCTTGTTGTGTTCTTTGTTCATTTTCATGTTTCATGAAAGGGGAAAACTAGGCTTTCAACGTATATGTGTGATGCCCTTCATGTCATGAAAGTTCACGGGAGTTTTTTGTAAAGGTTCATACAAAGAAAGAAAATTAAAGAACAAGAAACAGACACAAATACTTGCACGTTAACAAAGAGTGATAAAGCCTTTACCAGCATTAGCTAATTGTCATTAGATTCAATGTCGTTATAGGCTTTAGGAACTTTTTTAAAGAGTGTTTATCACTAATAATTGCCTCAAAAAAACAACTTATTCAGCGGCAATCAAGATATTACCGTTAATTATTAGCCGCTAAAGATCATTTTTGATGCAGTGAAGTTTAGGAGTCTGTTTGTTAGATTCCAGTGAATGTTGAGTTGTTGTGATGAATGAGGTTGAATCATCATTAGTGTCAGAAGTGAAGGAGAAGCAAGACAAAGACCTCATCTTACTTGAACTAAAGGCAAATGTTCATATGCAGAAGGTGATGAATTTTGAATAAGGGGGAGATGGTGTGTTGAGATATCAAGATAGATTGGGTGTTCCAAAGGTGGATGAGCTCCAAGAGAGGATCATGGCAAAAGCTCATAGTTCTAGATATACGATCCATGCGGGTTCCACAAAGATGTACCATGACTTGAGAGAAGTCTATTGGTGGAATAGTATGAAGAGGTATATTGTATATTTTGTTGCTAAGTGCCCAAATTGCCAGCAAGTTAAGGTAAAACAGAACACCCAAGGACATGTGGTGTGGCTCAAAACATAGGTCTTCTGGAATAGAAGTGGGAGATGATTAATATGGACTTCATTACTGGATTTTTACGATCTCGCAGGCAACATGATTCGACTTGGGTGATTGTAGATCGGATGACTAAATCAGCCCATTTCTTGTCAGTAAAGACTACCAATTCAGTAGAAGATTATGCGAGTTTATACATCTGTGAGATAGTCCGACTTTATGGAGTCCCATTGTCCATAATTTATGATAGGGGTCTGAATCCACCGCTTAATTTCAGAAGTCATTTCAGAAAGGTTTGGGTTCAAAGGTAACCCTTAGTATTACTTTTCATCCTCATATAGATGGTTAAGCAGAGCACACTATTCAGACCTTAGAGGATATGTTGAGAGCATCTGTATTGGATTTCAAAGGGAATTGGGATGACCACTTGCGTTTTATAGAGTTTGAATATAATAACACCTATCACTCCAGTATTCAGATGGCTCCTAATGAGGTTCCTTATGAGCATAGGTGTAGATCTCCTATTGGCTGGTTTGAAGTTTGTGAAGTTGAGTTGATAAGACTAGACTTAGTTCATCAATCCATGGAGAAGGTGAAAATAATTCAAGAGAGGTTGAAAATAGCAGAGAGACGTCAGAAATCCTATACAAATGTTAGGAGAAGAGATTTTGAGTTCAAGATTAATGATTGGGTCTATTTGACGGTTTCACCCATGAAGAGATTATGAGGTTTTGTAAGAAAGTGAAGCTCAGTCCTCGATATATTGGTCCTTACAGGATATCAAATAGGATTGGTAATGTAGCTGATGAGCTAGAGTTACCGTAGGGGTTAGCAGCAATCCATCCAGTATTTCAAATCTCTATGCTAAAGAAGTGTTTGGGTGATGCTTCACTTATTGTGCCTACGAAGAATATTGGTATCAAGGATAACCTATATTATGAGGATATTACCGTTCAGATCCTTGATCATCAGGTTCGCAAGTTGAGAACCAAAGAAATTGCATCACTCAAAGTCTTGTGCAGAAATTAGTTTGTAGAGCAAGCTATATGGGAGGCAGAGGAATATATGAAGAAGACATACCCTCATCTCTTTTCCTCCAATTTAGTTCCAGTCGAAGGTATTAACTCTTCCCAGAGTTCTCATTCAATTAAGTTCCTCATTCATTATTTTGAGTTCATCAGTTTTATGTGTATTTTGCATTAAATTTGGGATGTTATTTCCCTACCCTTTCCATGCTCAGTTCAGCCATCGTTCCAGGATGAATGATTCCAAGGGGTAGATATTGTAACACCCCAAAAATTTCTATGCTAATGCCCGAACCATTCTTCATTTACGTGTAAGGTCGTATCGGGTGATTCTTAAATTGTTCTTAGGTGTTAAGGTCTATTATTTAGTATGGAAATGGATTTGAATATGAATTAAGGTCACAAGAATTCCCTAGCACAAAGTTTAGTTGAAAGATTCCCTACCAATTAGATTTTGACATAAAATTCTACTTAGGTCAATTTCAAATGATCATATCTCTCAGCACATAATGAATTAGGTGGCCCGTGACCTACCAAATTGAAGCCCTTTGAGTCCTCTTTCCAACATTACCAAGTTTTCCTCATTTCTAGTTTGGAGAATAAGGTTATGGCCATTTGACCTGAGACTGTTATATTAGAGTTTCCCGAAGTCAATTCTTATGACTTGTTTCTATGGGCCGTCGAAATTTCGACGACCCATACTGTCAACTCATCAAAAACTCTAGAGAATTCAGATTTTGGGGTCCAATTCTTATGGATCCATCCTACGGGCCGTAGGAACTTCTACGGACCGTATTTTGGACCCGTATAATGGACTTTTGTGCTTGAAAATTATATAAATTCTACGGATTGGATCTACAGTCCGTAGAAACTTCTCCGGGTAATAAATTGGACCCGTGGAATGAAATTTTGAGCCTTAATAATCAATATAAATTCCAAAGATAGGATCTACGGTCTGTAGGTCAAGCCACAAACCATAGATGTACCTATAGAAGGTTTTCATCAGTTTAAGGGTTTAGAAAGTGTTAATCAGTTCTTTTATGTTCATTAATGCTTCCAAGTCTTAGAGCAAGGATCCAAGAGGAGAAAGCTATGATTTTCAAGAGTTCTTCTAGTTTCCCCAAGAACTTTGTTCTTCTAGGTATGTAAGGCTACTCATAGGTATGGATTGAGTTGTTCCTCACGCCCTACATCTACTTTTTATCAATAAAGAATAATCTAGGGTTACATCCATAGTTTTAATAATTCTTGAGATGAATTTCGTTGTTAAGATCTGAATTCTATTCTTGATTTTTGAGTTGCTATATCTTGCATTGAGATTCTTGAGTTGAATGTTCATGTCTATTTTTCAGCATGAACCCTATTATTGAGTTATTACTGAGTTAGCATTGAGAATCCTTTTAACCAATTTTTTTTGTCTTAAATTGATTTTTGAGAAAGTAAAGATGAGTTTTAGGTAGAGTATAAAGAATGATTTGAGTAAGAGTATAAGGGAACTAAGTATTCCCAAATGTATCACTTTTTACATTGAGAAATGAGAAATTTTGATTTCTAAGCGAGTTAATGAGTTCAGAAATATTTTAGAGCAGTACCTCTTTTAAGAGGATATTTTGAGCAATTACCTAAAATTGAGAAAGAGTTTTTTTTTTATACATTTGAGCATGATTATATATTTATTGGGAGAAGTATTGAGCACCGATATGGAAGATGAGTTCAGAAAACTCACATTCCTCATAAACAATGTAGCCAACATGGGTAAATGATCGTACTTTTCAGACGACTCGTTATTGCTTTCGAGTAGAGCTTTTGTGGATCCATTTAGTTGAGATGTTCTATATTTCGGCAAGGTGTAGGATAGTTCTGACAGCGTGGGCGAGATGTTGTATCATCACATTGCTCATAGTGATGGTTGTCGGTTATCTTGGGAAAAACTCCTCATAAATTTTATCATCCCAACTATGATGTCCACCATTAGTTTTTTTTACTTATTTTTGCAATTTCAACATCTTTGTAGTTAAGGAGAGATATTTTCATCCCTAGTGGCATTAGAAAAACAATTATTCAACATTTCATCTTCTTTGTATTCTTCAAAAGAATCCACATCTTATGGAATATGTTGAGAAAAATAACTACATCCGATAACTTGTAATTTCTTACTAGTGCTAATATGAGTAAGAGAGTTCAACTTTCCAATTTTGGTAGTTGAAAGTTCATTAAGAAGATCTCTATTCACAATAGTACTATTTGAAGAACTCATTTGAATCATAACCTGTCCTGCGGCTAGTGATACACAAATAAAGTATGGAGGGGATGTAACCTACTCCTCATCTTGCATTACATCTCCCTCTCTACACACTCATACCACAATTTTGTCCATTCATAGTGTCAAAGTTGTTAGTTGAGTACACTGGAGTTAAGGACATTATTATATCTACATTTTTATCATCCCCCCTAGAGATTAGTTGTTGTCCAAGTAAATTTTGCATTATACATACATATTGAGAAAAAATCTACATTGTATTCTCCAGCTCACTTTATTTTTGGATCAATCCTCACAGCTTGTTAATAGCTGGCCAACCATTAGAAAAATGTCCAATTATGTCATATTAAGGGTTTTCTTTCATAATCATCTGCTCTACTTTATCCTCTCCACAAACTATTATGGGTTGACGATGCTAATAAGAAATTGATCTATAGGCAAGAGCATAGGCAGATCAACGTGGTGGGTTGGGGATGCATGGAACACGTTAACTTTGAAAAAGGTATATATATATATATATATATATACATGTAAATAGTTGAAAATTTTCCCTAAACTATACTTGTTGGATTGGGCCAACTAGTTACTCTGTACCTTTGTCACTGGTGACCTTAGCTCGAGTCTTGATTAGATATCATTTTTACTTTAAAATAAAAATTTAAAAAATACATAGAATATGAAGGTGACAGGTGTTGAACTTTTTTTAAAAAAAATAAATTTTTACATGATTGGGTCTATTTTATATATGAAAAATGCTAAAAAAAAATACAAAATAAATATCTGACCAGCCCAAAAGTGGCTGGCCCAAATAAAATTAGAACAACTTCAAGTAAAAGAGACAAAAGCACTTCGACAGGTGTTGAAATTGAAACCTAATTTATGAAACTTTTTGCCTAAACCCCCATCCCATAGAGCCAACATTGTTAAACTTTTAAATTAAGTTCATTTATATACATTAGGAAATCAATTTTATAAGTGATTAGTAAACTTTACAAACAACTGCTTTAACTAATGTTAATTTTTTTTTGTAGTGATGGCTTTGTTGTCTTCAAATTTTTGATCTGCCTCTAGGCATGGAACATGTTGTAATCGTGAATTAATTGGGTTTAAGGGTTTCAACTAATTAGTTATTTGTAATGGTATCTGAGATGTTATTTATGGCTTAACAACCTCTACAAAAGTCTATCCGCGGGTGGGAATGGTCATGTATGGCCGGAAGAAGCACATGAAAAAAAAGAGTTCGATCTTCAAAGGTTTTTTTCCTAGAAATAATTCAAATTTAATTTTTATTTACCGCTTCAACCTGGCTCAAATTGCTATTTGTTTGAGTTTTCAAAGAAAAATTTGCAGCAAAAAGATCCAAGATTAATTTTTTTAAGTTGTGCTTTGGATGCGTATTAATTTTAAGCACTTCTTCTTATTGAAATCTTCAATCTAGTATCATTTGGCTATAGATATTGCAATGACTTTTTGGATCTGCCTCTAGGCAAGGAACGTTTTGTAATCGTGAGTTAATTGCGTTTAAGGGGTTGCAACATAATTTTTTGTTTGTAATGTTGTTGGTAATGTTATCAAAGGTGTTATTTGTTCCTCAACAACCTCTAGAAAAGGCTATTCGGTGGATGGAATGTTCATGTCTGGCCGAAACAAGCACATGAAAAAATAGAGTTTGATCGTCAAGGGGTTTTCCTAGAAATAATTCCAATTTATTTTTTTTAACCGCTTCAACTCTGATCAAATTGGTGTTTGGTTAGTTTTTCCAGGAAAATTTACAGAAAAAAATCCAAGATTAATTTTTTTAAAATGTTATGGTTTGGATGCGTATTAATTTTAACTTCAGCCTAGTATCATTTGGCTATAGATAGTGCAATGACATTTTTGGGGGAATTTGGTAAAATTTGGTTGGCCATAGTATTTTTCTAGCTTTTATTTTTTCTTTCTTTCAAAATCTACAAAAAAAAAAAGGTTTTGGGGCTAAAAGTAGTTATTTTGTTCTTTTGAAATTTTATAACCTACTTCACACTCTTATAATTTCTAAAAAGAAAATTCAATCTATTTTTAACTCTTACTACTTCTATCTATCCTTTTTCCTCATTAAACACACTTCTGATATGGAAATGTATGTTCGTCGTGAAGAGATTTTTCAAAGAGCTTGAGAAATTAAATTTTATAATAGCTAGTCTCTACATTTCCTATTATTTACTTTTTGCACCAATGAGTCTTTGTAAATAATTATTATTTGAAGAATTGTTGTAGATGATAATTATGTTTTTAGTTGTTTTTATAAAAATATCATATTATGATTTTTGGATAATGTATTATCTAGTCTATTATGGAAATGATAATTTTTTGCCAAACGTATGAGTTTTAATGATAGTTTTTGAAACTTATGAGTACAAATCATTTTTCATGTTTTTCCTAAAAGTGAAATATGTTTTCAAAATCAAATAAAGGTCAAAAACAAGTTGGAACTTCAATCCAAACTTCACCCGAATCTGATTATCCTAAAATATTTGGGAATCATGACCAAACTCTAGCTTGAACTCATAGAATCATTTTCATAATCTTACAAATTAATTGTACATATGGTTGAACATTCATAATCTTTTTTTATTTTTCAACTACAACTTTAAATGTTATTCAAGTGGTCATACCTATTCCTAATGGTTGCGGTGCAATTTACATAGGACCCGCAACTATATGATATCAAAAATATCTTGCACTATTATTAAAAATATATAATACTCCCTCCGTTCACTTTTACTTATCACTTATCTTCAAATAGATTTTCGTTTTTACTTGTTTGGCATATCAAGAAAGGACAATAATTTTTTTTCATGTGTTACCCTTAGCATTAAATACTATTCTCCAAATCATTTTTCAAGACTTAATTTTACAACCCGATTTCTAAGGTTATGATTGAACCTACCATGTTCCGCCAGTAGGTAATCTGAACCCATAGCGCAGAACGAGAAGAAAAGGGTTATTGCGCGGAAGAAAAGAATTGCGTAAGATAAATAATAATGATAAGAAACAAAAGAAAAAGGGAGAACCAAATCAATATAGAAAACTAAACCAAGACCTTGTATCAACCAGTATTTGAGCAACTATCCAAAACATGAGTGCAATAACAATATAATAACATAGAAAGGGTCGGCTACTCTTTGACAGATCAAGTAAAAACTGAGTGCATCCCAGATGCCTATAAATTTGTAATCCATTTGTAAAATAGTAAAGGTAGTATGACCCCCATAAAAGATCAGTTTTAAAAAGTAATCTTGCAAAAACCCTACTTTCTCAAAAGTACGCTGAGAACCAATGCATGCACCGAATGGTACTCCAAATCACGTGAGCATGAGAAAGCCAGTGCAATGCAAGCCATCACCAACATCCAAGCAATACGTTCCCAATCACAAATAGCATAAATAGCAACCATCTCACTTCTAGAGTACAGGAACCAACCTAGAATCTAGTTGGTCCTCGACCAAAACCTCGAGCCCAAAATACTCCAACCAATCTCAACAATAATAACAAAAGAAGCAATAGCTCTAAACAAGGAGAAAAAGGGATTAAAAAGAATCAACAAATTGAAGGAGCAACCCAAGGATCACCTCATCCACCTGATAGTACCACCAAGAAGGGTACAAGCACAAATAACTCCATCCTACGGCTATAGTAAGCATCAAATGATCCAAAGTCTAACCAAGAGATAGGAACTTCACACAAGTACAAGTATACACAAAGAGAAACCTCACAAGCCACACTACATCATGGTCCCTGCACTAGAGAATGGAACCAAACTAGAGATACACTCACCAGAAACATCAAAGAGCTAAGGCTCAACCAACAATCTTTCTACAGTACTAATCACACCGACTACTAGCAAGGTATCTAACAACCACCCTAAAGAGATTAACAACACTAAACTAAGGCATAAGCAAAGAATCTCCAACCTAAATTAAGGCTTTCACCATTCTAAACTAGTGTAAGGCTCAAACAGGAACGAAGAAATAAGGATAAGGAAGATCAACCTAACCCGCCACACACTGTAACACCTCGAAAGTTGGAAAGTTAAAAAGGAAAGAAAAATGTAGAAAATTGAGTGAAGCAAGTTTCTACGAATCCAACCTACAGACTATAGGAAGTCATATGACGCGTAGGAAGGGAGTCGTAGAATTGGAGTTGAGTTTTGGAAAATTTAGTTTTTGAAGATTGGATCTACGACTTGATAGGAAAAACCGTAAAATGTGTGACGGATTGATTCATATATTTTATTTAGGATCTCGGGTCTACGGATGGTTTTGATGAGTCGTAGTTGGTTCTACAGAGCATATGAAGGTTCCGTAGAAAGGTTCCACACTTAGTGAAATTTTTGATTGGAGGTTGAGTTCTACGGATAGGGTCTACGGACCGTAAGAATGTTGACGGACCGTAGAATGGTCTCGTGGGAAATTATTGAATATTTGGGTTTCTGAAGTTGGTTCTACAATTAACCAGGACGTACTGTAGAAATTCCTATGGACCGTAGGTCTGTCTGGCATTTATTTTTAAAGGCTATTTGGATCTTTTCCTATGAATCAACTTTGACCCTAATTTAAGTCCTATAACTACCCTTCACTCTTATAAAATTCTCCAACTTCGTCATTCAATCAATTTCCTAAATTCTCTCCAAGAGTTTCTCCAAAATTCTCTCTAGATATAGGAAGAAGAAGCTAGGGTTCTCCAAGTTCAAGTCTCCTTTCTTCATCATTGCTTAGGGCTTCAATCAAGGTATGTAAAAAGTTCATCAATGGGTTCCCTTCACCCATTGAGTCCCCAAATATTCTTCAATTCTCCAATTCAATTCAATCTTGGTTAGGTTTTTATTGAATTCTCATGGGTTCTATTTATGTTGATTCAATTGCTTGAATTTGATCTTAGTATGATTTTTTTGACTCAATTACATACATTTAAATTGATATTATATGAACCCATGCATTGATCGTGATTTTTGACTATGAACCCTAATTTAAATGCATTTATGAAGAAGCTTGAGTCTATGAATATATTTTCTGATGTTATACATGATTATTAAAAGAAAAGTTTTATAATATGTTGCTTTAAGTTAAGCATCAACGAATTGAGAAAGATTTTCTCACATTAAGGGATCATGGCTTGGTGAAAGGTTTTCTACTTAGACTTGAATCAAGATTTAATGAGCTACTCTTTAACGTTCTACCTTGGATTGGAAATTTAATAATACCTTTTCATGTATGATGATGACTTTATGCAAATGACTATTCCGTTGGGATTTAACTTAGCACCGAGAGAACTTTGAGGTGGAGGCTCAAATAGGGTAGTCTCTAGTAGCAACCTCTAGTTCCTAACTACATGCCCCCGTAGGTTTGTCTTATTTGGCCTACCTAGTGGATCCACATATAGCACATGTTATGCTATAGAGTTCTACCTTGGCAATTAGATTCTCCCTTCTCGATGTGAGAGTTACATCGGATTCCATGTTATAGCTTGCATGGTCCATTATCGGTTAATGCTAATATACCAAAAAATGAATTAAGTTACTCAAACATTTTATGAAGCTTTCCTTAAGATTTTATGATGCATTGTCCATGTTAATGATTTATAACTCTTCTTAAATAATTTTACCATGTTTAGCTTAGTCATGCATAGTATGTTTTTGAGTATGTATCCTAATGATCATGTCGCATATTTTATTGCATTCCCTTTATACTTAGTACATTCCATAGTACTAATTCTTGCCGATTCTTCTCCTTCCGCTCGTGGCTAGTAGATCACCATAAAGAGTCGAAGGCTTGGTGAGTCTTTACACTTCGAGGACGATGTTGCCTTTATTGTTTTTCTTATGCTTTAGTATTCCAAAATTTGTATGTGGTGTACTGGTTATGTCTTGACCACTTTTTGATGTAATAGATGGCTTGTTAAGACTTTGATGTGCTTCCACTTATATGTCAAACTCTTTACTTCTAATGAGATTTTCATGCTTTTTGTATAATGTTTGTATATATGTATGTGATGTGGCTTGTGTAGGGCCTCTCGGGGTTTTATACGTCAAGTCACATCTAGGGTTTATTTTGGATCATGAAAAACTTGGCATTAGAGCAAAAGGTTTTATAAAAAGGTCCTAAAAGTCTGATAAGACACGTTGAGAAGAGTCTTGTTCATGAATGTTAAGTGCGACAAATTTATGAATAAGAGGCTACAAAGCATTTAGAAAACTTCACTTCTTTCATTACTCCAAAGTGGTGCCATAGAGTCTATCTCTCTAAAGATCCTTCTCCTGAATAATGTTCAATCCTTTTCAGGATATGGCCCCTCGAAAAGCTTACATGAGAAGGAAGGCGGGTAACAACAATATGGAGCCTGAGGTTCCTTAAGTTCTGGTTGATCCTTTGGGTGAGCAAGTGACTCATGCTGAATTTTGAGCTATTTTCCAAGTCTTGGCTCAAACTATGATGACTTAAGCCAATAGAGAGGCTAATGCTCCCATGAACCCAAATGTGGGTATGGCGGCGACAACGATAAGGGACTTCACTCGGATGAATCCTCCTTAATTTCATAGGTCTAAGTTTTATGAGGATCCTCAAGAGTTCATTGATAAGGTTTATAAGATAGTAGGTATTATGGGATTGACTATGGTTGAAAGGCGAAGTTGGATGCTTATACACTTAAGGGTGTTGCTCAAGTGTGGTATGAACAATGGAAGAGTGAGAGGGCTATTAATGCAGGTCCTCTTGATTGGGAGAAATTTAACAGAGTTTTTCTTGATTGTTTCTTTCCTCTTTAAATGAGAGAAGATAAGTTCTTGGGTTAATTAACCTCTGAAAAATAAATATGAGTGTGAGGACTATGCTTTGAATTTTACTCAATTGGCTAAGTATGCTTCAACTATGGTTGCTGACTCTAGGTTAAGGATGAGTAAGTTTGTGTCGGGTGTGTCTGTATTGATGGTCAAAGAATATAGTACCACTATGTTGATCAAAGATATGGATATTTCCCGGTTGATGATACATACCCAACAAATTGATGAGGAAAATTTTAAGGAAATAGAAAAGGAGTCCAAAAGGGCAAGGACCGGTGTTGGTGACTTTTCACATTTTAGGTTCGGGGGACATGGGCGTCCTCAATATTGGCAAAAGTTTTCGGGTCAAGGTTTTTCTAATGCACTGACTCCTAAGTCCAACAAAGATATGGTGTCTAACCCTAAGCCTCAATGAGGGAATGGTGGTAATAGGTGTTCTATCCCCACTTGCCCTAGGTGTGGTAAGAAACATGATTGTAATGGCCTAGCCAGTACGGATGGTTGCTTTGATTGTGGTAAGGGTGGTCACAAGGTGAAGGATTGTTCGTTGAAAGCTAACAAGGGAAAGGATGGTAGGAAAGCTCAGCCTAGTGGCTCCAGGTTGGGTTCTCCAAGGCAGAATAAATTCTATGCTTTTATGACTCGACAAGATCGTAAGGGTTCCCCGGATGTGGTGATCAGTATTTTGAATGTCATCTATCTTGATGTTTACGATTTACTTGATAAGGGTACTACCTTGTCTTTCGTTACTCCTTATGTGGCCATGAGATTTGATGTTGGTCCCGCAACCTTTCTAACCCCTTACATGTCTCTTCTCCCGTTGGTGATTCTACTGTGCCTAAGAGAGTCTATAAAATTTGTCCTATTTTTGTTTCTCATTGAGTCACTCATGTTGATCTTGTAGAGCTTGATATGTCAGATTTTGATGTTATTTTTGGGATGGATTAGCTTCACGCATATTATGCTTCCATAGATTGTAGGACCCAATTGGTCACTGATGACTCGGGAATTTCAACTCATTTAGGGCTTAATATTCAAAGATTTAGTGTCCTCAATGCCATTTTTTATGCTAATAACTGATGTTAAAATGTTAAATTATATCAATGAAGGCAAAAGAGAAAGGCAAGGACATTATGAGGCAAAATGGAGCAAAAAAGCTAAAAAAATTTAAGGAAAGCAAAGCTGGTACTCGCCAAAGTCACTCGGCGACTCGCTGAGTGAACCTTCATCTCACCTAAAGTTCCAGCTGGGCAGCCCATGGACAAAAAAACTTGGAGATCAGATAAGTATTTCGGTGATTCACCGAATTGTTCGGCGATGACAATTCAGCTCACTAAATGTTACATATAGAGGTGGTGCAAAGCCATGTCCAGAAGGCAAGAAGAGGAGCACTCGGTGCGTCGCCAACTAGGTCGGCTAGCCCGACCTACTTTGCCAAAAGTTACAGATCAATTGGTGAAAAGACAAGCCAAAAAGGGCGAGAAAGAGAGCACTCGGTGCATCACCGATCGTGTCGGCGAGCCCGACTTACTTCGTAGAGTGACTCAGATGCTGAAATTCTGGGTTTTTTATCTTGATCATTCTAAGACATTGTTTTTACACTTTTGAGTAGGCATTTAGGGTTTTTTTGATTTTTAACTGAATTTGGAGCATTTGGAGACTTGTGGATTGTTACTGAACCTGATGGAAAACTTCGTTGGTAACAATTTCTTGTTCTTCATTATGTTTGCTAAAACCCCCATTCTTGGGGGTGTGATAATGTAGTTGAATGCTTCAGTTAGCTTATGGGTGTTGATATTTACTAATTTTATTGTTGATTCGAAGTGGGTTCAATTAATAGTTTGTGTTTTAATTGATGTAATGTAGTTGCAAATGCAATTCTAGTTTAGTGCTCTATACATTCTTCAGAAAGAAGTGTTAGAGTTAAACTATTAGTTGATGAATGTAGTGATTGTGTTGTTACAAATTTAGCTTGAGAAAGTGGGTCTGAATGCAATCTTACAAATCTAGGTTGAAAAAGTAGATTGATTAAGGTAATGGGCTGTTGATCTGTATTGTGCTTGTTGAGGTTTGAAAGAACTCACTTGATTCATGATAGTTGATTGAGAAATGGCTATTGCACCCAAAGCCTAGCCTACCCACTGAGATTAAACAACTTTGAGCAAATAATAATCACCCATTTTGTGAAATTGGCATTCAATTTATCACAATCCCAAGAAACTCTCTCTATTTGTTTACGCCCGATTTTAGTAGTTGTAATTTGGTTACCCAAATCCCCCCATTTTACATTTATTGTCAAAACATTGTATTTTATTTTATTGTTGGGAAAATGTCTACATTTACAAATGATTAGAATACTATTTTACTTCTTAATCGAATTCTCTATCGTATCACTCCCCGTGTGATCGACCCCAATTCTTTGTTGGGTTTATACTTGTTAGCGACTGCCTACACTTAGAATCAGATGAATTGTAGTGGAGACTTATCAAATAATGGCGCCGCTGCCGGAGAGTGGTGTTTAGAATTCTTTTATTGATGTTGAGTTGTGACCTTATTTTGTTGTAGTTTAATCAACTTATTTGTGTTCTTTGTTGGCTGCTCTTAAACACATGAAGAGATGAGTGTCAATGAGAGCAATGCGAGCAAACTTGGGTATAACGATGACATCGGGTACTTGCACGATGTCAATAAAGATCAGTTAGAAAGTGCGGGTGCCATTCAATTGCCTCTGACTCTGGGCAATGTGGTGTTTCATATGACCAGCAGTATGTTGCAGCTGTTGCAAATGAATGATCTCTTTGGAGAACTTGCCTATGAGGACCGTCATGACCACTTCCAAAACTTTGTGGATGTGTGTAGGCCATTTTTTTTTCAAGAATATCACTGAGGAATCGGTTCAACTTCGTTTGTTTCCCTTTTCTCTAATGGGAGAGGCAACGAAGTTGTTGGATGATTTACCAAGGGAATTAATTACTTCTTGGGATGAGCTCACTGATGCGTTTTATGTAAGGTTTTTTCCTCCCTCGAAGATGGTCAAGTTGAGGGATAATATTCAGAACTTTAAGCGAGTGGATGGTGAACCTATTCACGAGACATGGTTGAGGTTCTAGAAGTCGCTGCTCTAATGTCCAACACACGGACTACCGAACAATGTGTTGTTAAAATATTTCTACCAGAGCCTCGACTCAGTCAACAAGGGTGTGGCAAACTAGCTCATTCGAGGAGGAATCATGCAACAACCGTTTGACATAGCATCTACGCTTCTTGATGAGATGACAAAAATCAATCGAGCTTGGTACATTAGAGAAGATCAGGTGTCTCCGTTGAATTTTGGGATGACAAAGGAACAAATGGAAAAGAACCAAGAGCGAGATGAAAACATGGCAAAGATGATGACCCAAATGGACCTTTTGACAAAACATTTCATGGGAAGTAGTTCCAAAGCTGTGAATACTGTCAGAGTTAGTGGAGTAAATCCTGATGAAGCACACTTTGAGACCATGTACAATGAAGAAGTACATTTCTTGGAAAATCAGGCTCGAGGTTTCCGTCCGAACTGTCCAAGGCCGGGCGAGAATCAAGATTGGAATAGGGATCGCGATGATGGGTGGAGAGACCGAGATAGGAAATGGCATGACCGTGGTATGAATTTGACGGAGCAAGATGGCGACAAAGAACGATATGTTCCTCCCTATGAGCGTCAAAAGCCAAAAGAGCCCAAGGGCTGATCCTGAAAATTTCTGCACCGAAGATATGCTTGCTCGCATTCTCAACAGAGTGGATGGATCAGACAACGTACTAAAGAAAATGAAAGATGACGTCTCTTCTCAGAACCAAACAGTTACTTCACATTCGGTATCTATTAAGCAGCCAAAAATACAGATGGGGCAAATCTCGACTCATTTAAACCCAAGGCCAAAAGGGGTTTTACCGAGTGATACTATCGTTAACCCAAAGAATGAAGTTTGAAAGCAAAGAAGGATCGACATTCAAAGTAAATGGGCAACGGTTGAAGCGTTATTTTGGAGAATGTCTAGATGTCTTGGTAATTGAAGTGGTGTATTTGGAAGATGTTTGAGAGCATTTCCACGTCGTGCCACGATGTTAAATAAGGTGCCTCTTGGGAGGCAACCCAAGTTTTACTTGTTTTGAATAACGTTTTCTGAATGTGTAGGTTGAACTCCTAATTTTTTGAAAGAATGGCAAGTGGGCGGTGCACCGAGTCTTTTGGCAAATCACCAACCGCCCCCCACAATTCGCCCAAATGCACTGCTTATCGTCGAGCCAACTTTAAGAATCATTCTGGAACATTTGGCGAGGGGGCATAAGTCGGTGAGCCGGACTTAGCTCACCCTTTTTACCCAACTAGAGGGCCAAGTTTCTGTAAAGTTCGGTAGCCAACTTAAGCTCGGTGGATCGCCGAATGGTTCGGCATTTCCAGAAAGTGCTCGTCGATTGGGCGTGAAGTGAAGAATCTCTCTTATTCATATCCGATCATTTAGTGAACATTACTCTTCCATTTTTCTAGTTATATTTACATTGAGGGCACTGCACATTTTTAGTTGGGGGTATTTTGTTGATCGTGAAAGTTGAGACTATTCTCTTGTATATTTGAGTATCAGTTGCAATCAATACCGATGACTTGAGTATTTCTTTTGATTGAACGATATGTTTGTGCAATTCCAATGAGGCAAATTTGAGTTGGATAAGACATGTGTGAACTCTTAGCATTTCATTGTGACTAGTTGATTGTTGAAATGAGTCTTGTGATGATCGTTGCACGTGAGCTCATCTATATAGTCATTATCGATGATTGTGTTGAATGCCTTGTGTGGTGAGATTTACTTCAAATACGTGTTGGTGATACCTAGAACTCTCCCCGTTGGTCCAATTGATTAATGAATGCAAATGAAAGAAATGATCTTAGGCACAAATTTTTGAGAGTGAACCAAATTGCTATTATACCTCTTTGTGACCACCTTGTGAGAGTGTGAACCTAGCTTTGCACCATTTGAGCCTAACCTTTTCTTTAGATTATACATAAACACATTTGGCCTCTTTCATCCGGACCTAAAACCTTCATGAAACTTGTTCGTTTGAATAGCCAACTTAGGCCAAAAGCGTAAGTTGGGGGTGTGGTGAAAAATGAGGAGATTCAAGAAGTTTGTGAAATTCACCCTTAAAGGATTGTGTTGAAAAAGATGGAACCCCTCCATATAAAAAAAAGAGAAGAGAAAAGCAAAAGAAGAAAAAGATTGAAAAAGAATGTTCCAATGCAATTCGTGCATGGATAAAAGCATAAGGGGTCTCCAATGAGGGTTATCAAAAATCTTTGTTCTTGAAAGTACTTAGGGTGGATTGTGAAAATCAAAATAGTGGAAGAAAAGGAGAAGAAGTGTAATGCAAGCCATGCTTCATGAAGGTGAAACTCACTTAGCCAAAACAATCACACCTTTACCCTCAATCCCGTTACAAGACTTGAAAGACCTTGGTGATCTTGATTGAGCCGAATGACATGTTGATGGGAAAATACGGGCAAGCATATGGGTAGAATCCTGCATGTCTTTATCTTTGAGTGTGTGACAGTTGATGTTGATTCCTTAATTCTTAAATTTTGATGAGCTTTGTGTGGGCATGTAATCATTCTTGATGTGAGGGCATTGAATACTTTTGTTGAACTTGAATTTGAATTTAAAGCAAGCATTGTGAGTTTGACTTCTATTTGATGATGGCTAGTCACAGTTTGAAACTTGTAGTGCACAATTGAACATTGCATGGGTAGATTTAACCTCGTGTGCATTCATGTAAAGTCTCAAGTAGCACTATTTGTAAACATTCATGATGACCTGATTGATCTTGTGTTTTACTTGAGGACAAGCAAAAGTATAAGTTGGGGGTATTGATGAGTCGGGGATTTCGACTCATTTAGGGATTAATATTCAAATATTTAGGGTCCTCAATGCCTATTTTATTCTTATAAATAATGTTAAAATGTTAATTTGCGTCAATGAATGCAAAAGAGCAAGACAAGGACATTACGAGGCAAAAAGGAGTGAAAAAGCTGAAAAAGTTGAAGGAAAGCAAAGCTGGTACTCGCCAAAGCCACTCGGTAACTCGCCAAGTGGACCTTCAGCTCGCCTAAAGTTCCAGCAGGCCAGCCCATGGACAAAACAAACTTTGCAATCAGATAAGTATTTTGGCGATTCGCTGAAGTGTTCGGTGATGCCAATTTAGCTCACCAAATTTTCCAGATAGAGGTGGTGCAAAGCCATGTCAAAAAGGAGAGAAGAGGAGCACTCAGTGTGTCACCGACTAGGTCGGTGAGCCCGACCTACTTCGCTGAAAGTTACATAGCAATTGGTGAAAAGACAAGCCAAAAAAGGCGAGAAAGAGAGCACTCGGCGCATCACCGATCGTATTGGCGAGCCCGACTTACTTCACTGAGTGAATCCGATGATGAAATAATGGGAATGTATAAATGTAATTTTCAAAAGAAGAAAGAAAGTTCCCACATTGTCTAGTTTTGGGTTTTTGATCTTGAACATTCTAAGACATCGATTTTACACTTTTGAGTACAGATTTAGGGTTTGTTTGATTTTTAGCTGAATTTTGAGCATTTGGAGACTTGTAGATTGTTGCCCAACCTGATGAAAAACTTCGTTTGTAACGGTTTCTTGTTCTTTATTATGTTTGGCTAAAACCCCACTCTTGGGGCTGCGATTATGTAGTTGAATGCTTCAATTAGCTTATGGGTGTTGATATTTACTAATTTTATTATTGATTCGGAGTGGGTTCAATTAATAGTTTGTATTTTAATTGAGGAATTGTAGTTGCAAATGGAATTCTAGTTTAGCGCTTTATACTTTCTTGAGAAAGGAGTGTTAGAGTTAAACTATTAGTTGATGATTGTACTGATTGTGTTGTTACGGATTTAGCTTGAGAAAGTTGGTCTGAATGCAATCTTACAAATCTAGCTTGAAAAAGTAGATTGATTATGGTAATGGGCTATTAATCTGTGTTGTGCTTGTTAAGGTTCGAAAGAACTCACTAGATTCGTGATAATTGATTGAGAAATAACTATTGCACCCAAAGCCTTTCCTTCCCACTGAGATTCAAATACTTTTAGTAAATAATAATCACCCATTTTACGAAATTGGCATTCAATTTATCACACTCCCAAAAACTCTCTATTTGTTTACCCACGATTTTAGTAGTTGTAATTTTGTTACCCAAATCCCCCCATTTGACATTAATTGTAAAACCTTGTCATTAATTTTATTGTTGCAAAAATTTCTACCTCTACAAACGATTAGAACACTATTTTACTTCTTAATCCAATTTTTTATCGTATCACTCCCTAAGGGATTGACCCCAACTCTTAGTTGGGTTTATACTTGTTAGCGACTGCCTACCCTTAGAATTGGATGAAGTATAGTTGAGCGTTATCAGTCACATTCAAGGTTCCGAACGAATCTATCATGTAATGGGAATGGGGGAATTATGTCCTTAAGGGTCAATTCATATCTTTCCTAAACACTAGGAAGATGATCTCTAAGGGTTGAATTTATCATCTAGTTCAGGTTAGGCATATAGAATTCGATGTAACGCCCCGAGGCTACCCCCTTGACGTAACACGGGACCTAGGATTACGAGTGACCCCAAGCTAACCCTGTGTCTAGCATAACATAAACATACTATAAAATTACTGAATAAGACAAATACTATGCGGAAGCTAAATCAATAGATAACTGAAAGTGGGGAATACCCAAATAGTCTGAAGACATATAACATACTAAGAGTTTAATGATACTGAACAATCACTCAAAACTAAAGCTAAACCTACTACTATGTCTGCAAAAGCCTCTAACTAAGTTAAGTTGCTGGGACATGACCCCCAGCTAACTTTAACAAAAGTGTAAAACGGAAAGTAAAGACTAAAATGAAAGCATGTCTGTTGTCCTCAGAAAATGAGGACTCACCACTGAAGCTGTTGAGTACGGACAGAGAATCGATCAAAACCTAATTCGGGTGCTGAGTACCTAAACCTACATCATGAAAGGATGTAGCACATAGAATGTGTCAGTACTTTGAATGTACTGAGCATGCAGGATACAGATAATAGCTTAACAAAATATATAGGTTTGACAAGCATAACTAAGCAAATGACATAATACTGAACAAAACATATATATATGCTGAAATATAATTCGGAACTGAGCTAAATGCAATGACCAAGTGCTAATCATGAACATATCATGCTGAGACTGAATACTGAAGTATAAACTGAAAACCTAGTCAAATGCACTAGAATCTGACTATGGGAGTTACTATTAACCGACATAAAACCATGTGAGGTAACGTGGAGTCCAATGTATACGCCCCATTGAGAGGACCCAATATACCTTGCCAGGGGTATAAAGGCATCACTGGTGTGATCACTAAATCTAATGCCCAACAGAGGGGACTTATACTCCTACGGGGGCAGGTAGTTCAGGGACTATACGGGTACGCTGAACCCTAAACCAACTTGTTGTTAAGTCTACTCCTAACTGAACATGCATGTGACACATTATGACTGAAGTACTGAAATGCTGAATAACAAAAAATACTGACATGCAAAATCTGAGAATGTAACAATTATATACTGATAATGTGACATTCGAAAACTGAAGCATGATTATCTGTTTTACTGACCTAGCAAGTGCATTTCATGAACTAAAAGAACTACACAACTAGGGTTTTGAGTTTCATACAAGGAAATTAACAATGATTCCAAGAAAACATGATAATTCGATTAGGAACACTATAACAGTTAAATCACAACAAATATCTAAAGTTTCTAGCAACCCTAGGTCTAAACAAGATATAGGGAATCAAGAATCTGACTGAATTCTAGGGACCTAGTGGGTGAAAGGAACCTACTAGTGAAATCCCACATACCTGGTGACGAAATTTACAGAGAAATCCTTTGGATTTCGGTGTTGAATTGAAGAAAATCTCTTGCTTGTTCTTGAGGGGTTGGTCGACTATTTCGACTCTTTTTGCTCTAAGTTTTGGTGAATTTTGGAGAATAAATGATTTGGGTAAGTTCTGATTATTTTACTAGGCTTAAACTGAGTAAAATGATGTAGTTTAGGTGTTAAACGACGTAGTTTAAATTTCCAACGCCTAGGGGAAAAGAACAAAATGGCCCCAACTTAAACTCTGCCGCAGGCCGACCACGGACCCACTAACGGACCGTTGATGGAACCACGGTCCGTCGTATGGATCAGGGTTGCTGGCCTGGACTTACAGGTCTCTTGCACGCCCCTCTACGGTCCACTTCACGGACCATGTGAAGGACCACGGACCATAAAGGCCACCGTCATTCTTCACCTGGGGCTGGCGGTCTACAGGTTCATGCTGACGAGCCTCACCATGACCCGTCATTAAGACCACGGCCCGTGGTGGGCTCCATGGTCTGACGCCTGATCATGGGTGGTTCTGCCTCGCATCCACATGCCTTCCCACGGCTCGTGTGGTTGTCCACGGCGTGTGAAGGGCTCCGTGGTCCACCAAGCTTGGTTGGGTGTGAACCACGAGTAGGTCGACGGACCGTGGTTCCTCTCACTGTCCGTGAACCCTTCCGTGGTTCACCAATTTTCCTACTTTCCAAGTCTGTTAGATCTGAGGTGTTACGATACCCTCTCCTTGGGAACATCTATCCTCGAATCAAGTCAAAAATAGCTGAAAATTCATCCACATGCCTTCCCACATACCTACAATCCCTACAACTAAGTACTAGAAACTGATATCTGACTGAACTGAGTTCCAAGAATGATGCAAATATGCTGAAATACAGAACAACTGAAGGAACAAGATGCGAAGACTGATTTTACGCAAGAGTAAACTAAGAGACCAGAGAGGAACTATTTCCTGAAGCTGAAATGGAATCGGAAGGAAAGAGATGAGGATACTTGGATTTCATGGCTGCTTCTGCTTCCCAAGTAGCTCGCTCTACGGACTGACTCATCCACAAAACCTTCACTGAAGTGACTTCTTTATTCCTCAACCTACGAACCTGGTGGTCAAGAATTTCAACTGGAACCTCCTCATAAGTGAGACTATCCTTCATAGCCACACTCTCTAATGGTACAATTGATCCTGGTTCACCCACACACTTTTTCAACAAGGAGATGTGAAATACTGGAAGGATGGCTGCTAGTTCTGCTGGCAACTTTAACTCATAGGCCACATTACCTACCCTTTTCAAGATTCTGTAAGGACCTACATATCTAGGACTGAGCTTCCCTTTCTTGCCAAATCTGATCACCCCCTTCATAGGTGACACTTTCAGGAAAACCCAATCATCGATTTCAAACTCTAAGTCCATTCTCCTCACATCTGCATAAGACTTCTGACGACTCTGAGCTGTCTTAAGTCTATCTATGATGAACTGAACTTTTTCCATAAATTCATGAACCGAATCCAGCCCAATCAATGCTGCTTTTCCCACTTCAAACCAACCAATAGGAGATCTACATCTACGCCCATATAACGCCTCGTAAGGGGCCATCTGAATACTGGAATGAAAGCTATTATTATAGGCGAACTCTATGAGAGGTAGGTGATCATCCCAACTACCCTTGAAATCGATCACACAAGTTCTCAACATGTCATCTAAGGTCTGAATGGTACGTTCTACCTAACCATCCATTTGTGGATGAAATGATGTACTGAGATTTACCTTGGTACCAAGACCTTTTTGAAATGATTTTCAGAAATGAGAGGTAAACTGAGGACCTCAATCTGAGATGATAGACAAAGGAACCCCATGTAACCTAAATATCTCATGGTTGTAGATTTTAGCATAGTCCTCCACTGAATTTGTAGTCTTGACAGCCTAAAAGTGAGCGGACTTAGTAACTCTGTCTACTATTACCCAAATGGAGTCATGTTGTCTGCGACTACGAGGTAAACCTGTAATGAAATCCATGTTTATCACTTCCCACTTCCATGTAGGAATGTTAATCTCCTGAGTCATACCTCCTGGTTTCTGATGTTCTACCTTAACCTGTTGGCAATTAGAACACTTAGCCACAAAATCTGCTATGTCACTCTTCATGTCGTTCCACCAAAAGACTTCATGTAGATCACAATACATCTTAGTGGCATGTGGATGAATGGAATACCTGGAATTATGAGCTTCTATAAGGATCTGCTGCCTCAACTCACCCACATTAGGAACAGATAAGCGACCCTGGTAACGAAGCACACCATCTCCCCCTTGAGAGAAAACCTCAACTTTCTACTGGTGAACTGCACCCTTTATCTGAAGTAATATAGGGTCACTATCTTGTATTTCCTTAACCTCCGCTACCAGTGAAGATTCTGATCTATTCTGAACTATCACACCACCATCTGACGTGTCTCTAAGACCAACTCCTAAGCGACCAAGCTGGTGAACATCTTTTGCTAATTCTTTCCTTTCTTCCTGAGCATGTGCTACACTACCCATAGACAGTCTGCTAAGAGCATCAACCACTACATTGGCCTTACCAGGATGGTAAAGCACATTCATGTCATAGTCCTTGAGGAGTTAAAGCCATCTCCTCTAACAAGATTCAACTCTTTCTGGGTGAACACATACTGGAGTCTCTTATGATCTGTGAACACATCTATGTGAACACCATACAAGTAATGTCTCCAAATCATTAGGGAAAATACTACAGCTGCAAGCTCGAGGTCATGAGTTAGGTAGTTCTTCTCATGTACCTTAAGCTGTCTCGAAGCATAAATTAAGACCTTACCTCGCTGCATCAACACCCAACCTAGGCCAACCCTGGATGCATAACAATAAATCACATAACCGTCTGAACCATCTGGTAGAGTCAAGATAGGATCTCTGGTCAACCTAGTCTTCAGTTCTGAGAAACTTTTCTCATACTCATCTGACCACTGAAATTTGAACTTTTTCTAAGTCAACTTGGTCAATGGGGATGCTATGGATGAAAATCCTTCAACAAATCTTCTGTAATATCCGGCCAAACCGTAGAAACTTCTGATATCTATTGGAGACGTGGGTCTGGGCTAGTGTTGTACTACCTCAATTTTCTGGAAATCCACTCGGATTCCTTCGTTAGATACCATATGACCAAGGAAGGTCACGGACTGTAGCCAGAATTCACATTTGCTGAACTTAGCGAATAAATGGAGATCTTTGAGAGTTTGCGGAATAACTCTCAGATGAGTCGCATGCTCCTCCTCTTTCCGAGAATATATGAGGATATCATCAATAAAGACAATGACAAACAAGTCCAAATACTATTTGAACACCTTGTTCATTAAGTCCATGAAAGCTGCAGGAGCATTTGTTAGTCCAAAAGACATAACTACAAATTTATAAGGACCATACCGAGTTCTGAAGGCTGTTTTCGGAATGTCACTATCTCTGACTCTGAGCTGGTGATAGCCGGATCTGAGGTCTATCTTAGAAAAGCAACTAGCACCCTGAAGTTGGTCGAACAAGTCATCAATCCTGGGGATGGGATACTTATTCTTGATTGTGACTAGGTTCAATTACCGATAGTCAATGCACATTCTGAGAGAACCATCTTTTTTTTCCACAAACAACACTGGAGCACCCCACGGAGAGATACTGCGTCTGATGAAGCCCTTATCTAGAACGTCTTTAAATTGTTCTTTCAATTCCTTAAGCTCAGCTGGAGCTATTCTGTAAGAAGGAATCGAAATGTGCTGGGTATTTGGAAAGAGATCCATTCCGAAGTCAATTTCCCTTTCGGGAGGCACTCCGGGAAGATCTTCTGGGAACACTTCTGGAAACTCATTTACTACTGGGACTAACTCAAGGGTTGGGGATTCGGAGTTTAAATTCTTAACCCGAACAAGATGGTAAATATACCATTTGAAAATCATCTTTCTAGCCTTAAGGTAAGAAATGAATAGACCCATAGGAACTTAACTCTTGCCCTTCCATTCTAAGACTGAATCATTTGGAAACTGAAACCGAATAATCCTAGTCCTGCCTAGAAAGATATCGAAATCTACAATTTCTAACTCTACAAGATCTGCTGAGGTGACTTTCTGAGAGACAGTGATAGGGAAATTTATGTATACCCATCTAGCTATAACTAGGTCAACAACTGGAGTAGAGACTGAGAAGGGTTCTGAAAGAGTTTCTGGACTGACACCGAAGTCTACTGCTATAAAGGGAGTTACGAAAGACAATGTATCCCCTGGATCGAACAATGCATAAAAATCTAAATGAAAGACTCGTAACGTACCAGTGACCACATCTGGAGAATCTTTCTGGTCCTGGCGATCCTGGAGAGCATAAAACCTGTTCTGGCGCTGATCGCCACCTATACCAGACGAAGCAACCTGCTGAGTTGGGCGACCTATTGCGGGTGCTGGAGTGGTAGACTGAGTCCTATTGTTGTTACCTCCTTGCCCCTGCCTGGCAGAAGGGCAATCCTTCAACTTATGGACAGACTCACCACACCCAAAGAACCTTTTCTTGCCTGCAAGACACTCACTCGGATGGTTCTTACCACACTTTTGACAAGTTGGGGAAGTCCTGTTACCTGAAGCACTCCCCTGAGTCTTAAAGCCTGATGCCCTACCTTTCTGATCCTGTCGAAACCTGGGGGATGGAGCACTAGCGTATGAAGGTTCTAGGGCTGTAGACCTCTGCTGAATATGTGTGCAATTCCCACCACCCAATTTTTTCTGAGACTACTCATAGTTACCTGTTCTAGCCTTCTTGTTGTCCTTAGCCAATTCGCTAAACTTGTATCCCTCAACCTACTGAGCATGAGTCATAAGCCTAGAGATATTCATATCCTCTAGCAGCATAGCATTCCTGCACTCTGTCTTCACCAAGTGGGATACCCCAAACAGAAACTTACTCATCGGTGCCCTTAGATCGGCAACCATATGTGGAGCATACCTGGAGACCTAAGTGAACTTCATCCCGTACTCTTGGACTAACATTGTACCTTGTCTCAAATTCATAAAGTCCTGAGCTTTAGCCTCCCTCAACTCTCTCGGGAAGAACCTATCCAGAAAAGCTCCAATAAAAGACTCCTAACTCACAGGAGTTGCATTCTCACCCCTGTTTTCTTTCAACTGAGTGAACCAAATGTGAGCTATATCCTTAAGATGGTAGGATTCCAACTTCACCTTATCATTACCAGTCACTTGCATCACTCCAAAGATATTCTTGACCTCATCAATGAAATTTTGTGGGTCCTCACCATCCTGCGACCCTAGAAATTCAGGTGGCTTCATTAGAACAAAATCTTGAACTCTAGTTGTAGTTGATCAACTATTAGTGTTTGCAAGAACTGGGGCCTGCTGATTGTTCTGGTTAGTCATACTCTGAGCCAAGAGCTGGATAGCATTCTTAAATTATGCATTCGTAACTTCATGGTTCAGGACTGGAGGAACTACCTCAGCATTACGTGCATTATAATTCCTTGCTTAAGCTGTACGAGGAGGAATGATCTGAAACGCATAATGACAGATTAGAAAGGAGATCATACCCACGCACGATAAGAATAGCAAGAAAGAGAAGTTTTTCTTAAAACACTTCGCAACCTCCCTCTCATAGATGTGGTGCACTTCACACCCATGAAACAGACTCTATTTAGTGCGGCTTTTTCAGACATCCTAGGACTCTTAAACCTAATGCTCTGATACCAAGTTTGTAACGCATCGAGGCTACGCCCTTGACGTAACACGGGACCTAGGATCACGAGTGACCCCAAGCTAATCTTGTGTCTGGCATAACATAAGAATACTATAAAATTACTGAATAAGACAAATATTATGCGAGCGCTAAATCAATAGATAACTGAAAGTGGAGAATACCCAAATAGTCTGAAGGCATATAAAATACTAAGAGTTTAGTGATACTGAACAATCACTATAAACTAAAGATGAACCTACTAATATGTCTGCAAAAGCCTCTAACTGAGTTAAGTTGCAGGGATATGCCCCCCACCTAACTTTAACAAAACTGTAAAATGGAAAGTAAAGACTAAAATGAAAGAATGTCTGTTGTCCTCAGAAAATGAGGACTCACCACTGAAGCTGCTGAGTACGGACCGAGAATCGATCAAAGCCTAATCCGACTGCTGAGTACTTGAACCTACATCATGAAACGCTGTAGCGCAGAGTATCTGTTAGTACTTGGAATGTACTCAGCATGCATGATATAGAAAATAGATGAACAAAATATATAGGCTGGACAAGCATAATTGAGAAAATGACATAATACTGAACAAAACATATAGATATGCTGAAATATAATTGGGAACTGAGCTAAATGCAATGACCAAGTGCTAATCATGACATAACATGGTTAGACTGAATACTGAAGTATAAACTGAAAACTTGGTCAAATGCACTAGAGTATGACTATGGGAGCTACCATTAACTGACATAAAACCACGTGAGCTAAACGTGGAGTCCAATGTATACGCCCCATCGAGAGGACCCAATATACCTTGCCAGGGGTATAAAGGCATGACGTGCGTGATCACTAAATCTAATGCCCAACAGAGGGGACTTATACTCCTACGGGGGCAGGTAGTTCAGGGACTATACGGGTACGCTGCACCCTAAACCAACTTGTTGTTAAGTCTACTCCTAACTGAACATGCATGTGACACATTATGACTGAAGTACTGAAATGCTGAATAACAAAAAATACTGACATGCAAAATCTGAGAATGTAACAATTATATACTGATAATGTGACATTCGAAAACTGAAGCATGATTATCTGTTTTACTGACCTAGCAAGTGCATTTCATGAACTAAAAGAACTACACAACTAGGGTTTTGAGTTTCATACAAGGAAATTAACAATGATTCCAAGAAAACATGATAATTCGATTAGGAACACTATAACAGTTAAATCACAACAAATATCTAAAGTTTCTAGCAACCCTAGGTCTAAACAAGATATAGGGAATCAAGAATCTGACTGAATTCTAGGGACCTAGTGGATGAAAGGAACCCACTAGTAAAATCCCACATACCTGGTGACAAAATTCACGGATAAATCCTTTGGATTTTGGGGCCGAATTGAAGAAAATCTCCTACTTTTTCTTGAGGGGTTGGTTGACTCTTTCTCCTCTTTTTGCTCTAAGTTATGGTGAATAAATGATTTGGGTACGTTCTGATTAATTTACTATGCTTAAATTGAGTAAAACGACGTAGTTTAGGTGTTAAACGATGTAGTTTAAATGTCCAACGCCTAGGGGAAAAGACCAAAATGACCCCAACATAAACTCTGACGGAGGCCGACCACGGACCCACTGACGGACCGTTGATGGAACCACAGTTCTCTGGCACGCCCCCCTACGGTCATCTTCACGGACTGTGTGAAGGACCACGGACCGTGAAAGCCGTCGTGGTTCTTCACCTGGGGCTGGGGGTCTACTGGTTTAGGATGACGAGCCACACCACGACCCATGGTGGGCTCCGTGGTCTGATGCTTGAGCATGGGTGGTTCTGCATCGCATCCACGATCCTTCCCACAGCTCATGTGGTGGTTCATGGCCCGTGAAGGTCTCCGTGGTCCACCAAACTTTGCACAGTGTGAACCATGATCAGGTCGACGGACCGTGGTTCATCTCACGGTCCGTGAACCCTTTTGTGGTTCACCAATTTTCCTGCTGTCCAGGTCTGTTAGATCTGAGGTGATACATCTGAGATCCCTACTCTTGAGTCAGTTGTTATTGTAAATGATTTTCCGAAAGTGTTTCCTCATGACCTTCTCGGTATTGATCTTTTCCCAGATATGCAGTCTATCTTTATTCCTCCTTATCGTATGGCCTCGTCAGAACTAAATGAGTTAAAAGGATCAATTGAAAGATTTGTTGGATAAGGGCTTTATTCGACCGAGTATCTCACCATGGAGTGCTCCGATGTTGTTTGTTCAAAAGAAGGATAGTTCTCTCCGAATGTGTATAGACTATCGACAATTGAAAAAAGTTACCATAAAGAATAAGTCTCCTTTTCCCATAATTGATGATTTGTTTGATCAACTCCAAGGAGTTAGTTATTTCTCTACGATTGACATCCGGTCGAGTTATCACTAATTAAGGGTGAAAGAAAGAAACATTTCAAAAACGGCTTTTCAAACTTGGTATTGTCATTAAGATTTTTTTGTAATGTTGTTTTGTTTGACTAATGCCTCGACGACGTTCATGGATTTGATAAATAGGGTCTTTAATCAATATCTTTACATCTTTGTGATTATTTTTATTGATGATATCTTGGTTTACTCACGCAATGAGGATGAGCCTGTTGAGCATTTGAAGATTGTGTTGCAAATTCTCAAGGATCGAGAACTGTATGCTATGTTTAACAAATATGAGTTTTTGTTGAGGTCCATTGCTTTCCTTGGCAATATTGTCTTCGGCGAAGGTATTCAAGTCGATCTGAAAAAAACTGAGGCGGTTAAGAATTGGCCTAGACCTTTGTCTGCTTCAGACATATTGAGTTTCTTGGGTTTGACCGGATATTTTAGGCATAAAATACCTTAAAACGATGATCTTCAAGCTTTCTCAAACTCTCCGTGTTACCACGATCAACACAAATCTCCAGCACATGGAATCTACCAAATCAGAGTAGCCTAGCTCCTAAAATCAAATCTTGAAGTTGGAGCCTGGTCTTCAAACAAAAATCTGGTGACTTGCCTTTCATGAATGTTGGGACAAGGTCCGCGAACATGGGGACCAGGTTCGTTAATGTGGGTACTAGGTCTGGAAACACTAGGAGAAGCAAAACCCTTCTTCATGAACGCGGGGACCTTGTCCCCGAAGAGCAACAAAGCCCTTCTTCACGAATGAAAGGACCTGGTCCGCGAACACGAAGAGCAACACGACCCTTATATGCGAACGGAAGGACTTGGTCCGCGAATGCGAAGCACAATGAAGATGCACCAGTAAGGTTGGATAAGCTGAACTTTAAGGGGTCGTTTGGTACGAAAATTAATAAGCAGGATTATTAATGCAGGAATTAGTAGTGCAGGGATTAGTAATGCATGGTTTATTTTTATCAAGTATTTGGTTCATTATTTCTCATCTCATCATGTTTTTGGATTAAAACTCTTTAAAAATCTTCTTTCCAATTATACCCATGAATTATCATGTAATTGGGTCAAAGTAGATAAATATCGGACAATATTATTTTTTTATGGCCTTCTAACTAGATATGAGAAGAACAATTTTGTTGTCATATTTTCTATTTTTTTCCCTTGAATTATTTGAGGATAAATAATGATCATCTTAAAAAATTGATCACTCACAAAATGTCAATTTTCAACTTTAAAAGGATAAACCATCTACTTCTAAAATCGATAAGATGGTCAACAATGGTAAAATTGAATAACCATCTACATTTACACATGACATAAAAATTGCAAGTTATGATTTAATATGTATGTAATTTTTAAAATTATTCAAAATACAAATAATTAGATATATAATATACATTCAATTAAGATCGCAAATGTCATGTAGTGATATATTTTCCCTTTTAATAAGTAAATGTTAAATAACTCACATTTAAAATTTGTATTGATCTGTATTGGATTTATTTAGTAACAAACATGCAACACCCCAAAAATTTCTAAGTTAAGACTCGAACCATTCTTTCTTTACTTGTAGGGTCATATCGGGTGATTCATAAATTTTCCATATGTGTAAAGGTAAATTTTTTAGTGTGGAAATGATTTTGAAAATCAATTAAGGTCACTAATAACTCCTAGCACAAAATTGAGTTGAAAGTTTCCTTACCGATTAAGTTTGGATGTAAGATTTTACTTGGGTAAACTTTAAGTGACCATATCTCTTAAAATATAAAGAGTTACGTGACCCATAACCTGTCAAATTAAAGGTATTTGAATCTTCTTTCCAACGCCACCAATTTCGCAACAATCCGATTTTTGAGTAAAAAGTTAGGACCATTTTATAACCTGATATATTGCAGTGATGAATTATCCAACGGGAAAATATAAAAAAGGTCATTTTTGTCTTTTTACCTCTAAGAAAACCCTAAACGAATTTCTTGACTAATTCAAGAACCAAAACAATCAGATTTTCATCTCTTAATCCATCATTCTCTTCTCTCTCAAACTCTAAGGAAAAACCCTAAGAAAAAATCAAAGTAGAAGACTTCATTCAAGATTATTTCAATGTTTTTCAAGATTCTTTCAATCTCTTTCAAGATTCTTCTTCAAGGTAAGTTTTTCTCCAAGAATTCCATTCTTACCAACTCAAATTCCTCCATTAAATTATGAATCACAAATGAAAATAATAATTCTTGGCATAGAGATTTCAAGAAACTAATTCAAGAATCTCAATAAAGATTTTCTTGATTGTTTACCTTCAAGCTAGGGTTTCAAAGCTTCTAATCAAGTTCTTTTTCAATATTCTTCAAGATTCTTCAAGAACCTTGTTCTTCCAAGTATGTAAAGGCTATCATAGTGTTGGACTAGTTCGTCCTAATGCCCTAAATCTACTTTCAAATGAGTAAAAGAGTAATCTAGGATTCTATACATAGATTTGAATATTCTTGAGATGAGTTGAATTTGAGTTCTTGTTTCTTTTTTTGAAATTCTATTTCTAGTTATTGAATTGCTATATGTTATGCATTAAAATTCTTGAGTTGATTCGTTTCATGTCTATATTTCAGCATGAACCCTATGGATTGAGTATTTTTTATAGGAGAAATATCATTGAGTTATGAGTTTTGATTTATTGAGTCATTGAGTTCTTGAGTCTTGAGTTCTTAGTACTGAGTTTCCTTATCGCTATTAAGATCCATGAGTTGAGTCATTCATGTCCATAATTCCACATGAACCCTATGATTTGATTTATAAATTTTGAAAAGCTTTTTAAAGCCAACACTTGAGTTCTTAAACTGAGTTTTGAGAAAGTAAAGATGAGTTTTGAGAAAAGAGTTTCTAAAATATGATTAGTGTGACAATCGAGTATGCCATCAATATATGAGAAGTATGGTATCTAGATATACTATCAATGTTTATGTAGTATGACTTCCGGATCAACAATAATCATAATAAAATATGATTTTGATATATTTTTGAGAAAGAGTTTTCAAGTGTAATTGAGAAAGAGTATAAGGGGACTATGTATTCCCAGAGGTATCAGTTTTTACATTGATAAAAGAGAAAATGAAATTTCTAAATGAGTTATGAGTTCACAAGACATTTCAAGAGCACTTACCTCTATTAAAAGGATAGTTTGAGCAATTATCTCAAACCAGAGGAAGAATTATGTTTTTAAACATATGAGAATGAGTATATATTATTGGGAGTAGTATTGAGCACTGATATGAGGACGAGTTCAAACAACTCAGAGTGCCACGACCTGAGCCTACACCCTAGACATGGCCGGCACTCGAGAACCATTACTGGTCCCCAAGTGAACCCTCATCCTGGATGACTACAAGCGGAAGATTAACTCAAGCATACAAAGCTTAAAACAGAATAAAATTCATTGAACTCAATTACAAATCTTTAACTCAAATGAATAATTCAAAATGAAAATAATATACTCCACTCTCCATAAAATAGGCAACATAAGTCTTTAAAACATTTAACAAAATAAATGAACAGTCTTCTGAAAATCTACTGTCTATCTATGAAGCCTCTAACTGACAAAGATGGAAGTCGGGACAAGACCCACAACATCCTAACAACTGATATAACTGAAAGTACAAGTGGAACCCTCTAGAAGCAAGGAGGCTCACCATAACTAACTCAAACTGCATGCGGTATCAACGAAGCGCCTGTTGATGATCCTGAATACCTGTATCTACATCATGAAACTATGCAGGCCAAATGGCTCAGTACATGGAATGTACGAGCATGTAAGGGGAATTCTAAAGCATAACATAAGCTTGAACTGGTGGGATAGAAAGATACTTACCTCTTCTCAACTCTCTCAACTCAACTCAACTCAAAGGAACATAGTTCAACTCAACTCAGAGAAAATAGGGCTCAACTGAATGATAAGATATTCAACTCAGTGAAATAAGGCTCAACTCAATTATAAGATAGTTGACTCTGGGTACTCAACTCTGGATACTCAACTCTGGATACTCAACTCTAGATAAAGCAACAATACAGATGCAATATATGTAAAGCTTTTTAAAGAACTGAAAGCAACTCAATGTATTGAAAAATTCAATAGTAATTCAGTTTGTATGACATGATAAAATATAAACTATGTTTGTATATGAGAATACAAAATAAATTCTGTGTATATAAAAATACAAAATATCTCTATGGGAGTTTCTGTAACTGACAACAATCACTATGAGCTATGTGATGATACAACATTTTGCCTCATGCTGCCAAGGCCGTCCTATACCTTGCCGGGGGTATAGAACCTAACTCACTAAGTGGATCCACTAGTTTATGCTAAAAAATCACTAAGGAATCATGTAAAAAGTATGACCCTTTTCTACCCATGCTGGCTACACGGTTTATGAGGACCTTGAATTATCTGAACTCAACTTGTCCCCAAATCGGTGCTCAATACTAATCCCAAAATGTAACTAGCTTATATGTTTAAAAACATAACTCTTTCTATGGTTTGAGATAATTACTCAAAAACTAGCTCAAAAGGTCTCTTGGAAATTGGTGTTTCCTCTCTTTTTTAAATGTGAAAACATTTACTCTTTAGGAATACTTAGTTCCCCTATAATCTTTTAAAGAAAATGAACTTCACTTTTACTCTTACTCAACTAAATGCCCAAGTCTTAAAACCAGTTTAAAGCATTTGTAAAAGACTTCTTAAAATAGGGTTCATGCCGAATTATGGACGTGAATGACTCAATTCAAGGTTTTCAATAACTGTAGATAGAACTCAATACTTGGAACTCAAGAACTTCAATGATACTACTCATTTCAAGAATGCTCAACTCAGAGGGTTCATGCATAATTAAAGGCATAAAAAACTCAACTCAAGGACTTCATGGGTAACATCTAATAGTCCCATGTTTAGGAATATAATTTCAAAATGGATAGGAACTTAATACTCAAGATTTAGAATTTGAAAATTCTACTCATCTCAAAGACACTCAATGTATAGAGCTCATGCGGAGTTTATGAGAATGAACGACTCGACTCAAGGGTCTAAAGAATATTATGGAACTCATGTATACGACTCTTCTCATTTTCATACTTACTTCCTCAAAACTTAGTTCAAATCGATAGTTGATCTCAATGGATTCACAATTGAACGCAAAGACTTTCTTGAACTCTACTCTTAACCCTCTCTTGAATGTAAATTATGAATTCAAGAGTTATGGTTCATAATATGAAGGATCTCGTGATGATAATGTAGACTCATGAATACATTCTCCTCATTCTCATACTCACTTACTCGAGTCTTCGAAAAAGTTATTAGAAATTGCAGAAGACTCCTCAAAAGACTCAAAGGGACTTTCTTAAAAAATGTTTGAAAGAACTCTCAAGACTTAACTTTTAGCTCTACCTTGAATTTGAATTATGAATCCAAGTTCATGATTTCTGGTCGGATAGATATAGTGATGATTAATGGTGTTTGAGATAGTTAATCATGAGAAACGATCAAGAAATCACTGTCTGGAAGCAAGTCCGGGATGCAGAGATGCATTTTAATATTTGGTCATGAAATAAATTTTGAGGCAGAGGGGTCCACAACCTCTCTGCTATGCGGAGAAAGATTCTGGGCATAGGGAGGGAAGGTCCGTGACGCGGAGTGGAGTACCAGATTCTGCCCAACTTTTTCCTTCTTCATTTTCTAACCCTAATTCGCCTAAATTCGATTCTTTTTCTCAATCTATCTTTAGATTTAGATCCCCAATACATGTACACAAGTATCTAATAAAACACAACTTTAAAATCGACACGATTTCCTCAAGAACTCATCAATCTCATCTTAACTAAAGAACGAAATCCAATTTCAAGAACCCAATTCAAGAACATCAAACCTTCAATTTTTTAGAATGAATTTAACGATGAAATAAAATGATTGGCGTGTGGGTGAATAAACCCAACACTATGGAAGCTTACATACCTCTTAGGGATCATATCCATGGCGAAAATCCGTGACAAAACTGAAGAACCTCGGCGAATGCCTTGATCCTTTACTCATTTCTCCTCTTTTCTCTTCTTTTCTCTTCTTGAACTCTCAACTAAAACCCTAGGTGTATACTAGTATTATAAAACTGAACCTAATCGTATTAGACCCTTAAAAACATACTAAAAATGAATTAAATCTTATTGGGTAAGGAAAATATCAAAACACCCCTTACTATTTTCGGGTAACTTTCCTTATTTGGACAGCCCGACTTCAAACGGGGATATATCCCTCATATGAGCTTGAAATTTAGCAAACTTGGTGGCGTTGGAAAGAGGACTCGAAGATCTTTCATTTGATATCTTACGACTCACCTAAATAATCTTGTGCTAAGAGTTATGGTCATTTGAAGTTGACCCAAAATTTATAAGAACATTACGAATGACTTGAATGAATTTTCTTTAGTTCTTCTTGGAACACAAGGTGCTACATCTTGTGACCTTAACACTTAAGGAAATTTTAAATTCCTTGGTAAAAACTTACTCACTACGAAGGATGGTTCAAGTCTTAGCTCAAAAAAAATTCAGGGTGTTACAATATCTCCTTCTTAGGATCATTCGTCTTCGAATGACGACTGGACTGGGTATGGAATTGGGTTATTCTTACTAAGGTCTAAGTTTATTGGTATGCTCTTACTATATTCAAGCTTAACCCAAATCCTTAGGTTCGGGTTCTATACCTCTCTATAGGGAATCTCATCCCAAAACTATTACTCTTTACCACCACATTGGGCTAATATTAAGAACCACCTAATGTTTAACAACACCACATTCAAGTTTACTACTATAACAAATCCATGGACTCCTACTAACCAACTCCTTCAGAACCAACTAAGGGATCTCATTTAACTATTCCTCATAGTAAAACCTCATCCTCCTCATTTATAACCTTAGATGGAATTTTCACACCATCACTATCACGATAAGAACATCAACCTCCTCTTTCTAACATCACTCCATTACTAAAAGGACCTCTGAGAAGATATCTCCCATTCTCTTTGGAACTCATTACTATCTTACTCTCAAACACTTAACTTGATTTCTCATCTTGTCATCTCCCCCTTAGGTCTAAAGCTGACACTTGAAAGCTATGGACCTATTCCATCATCTCTTACGGGTGTACATTCTCTTTTACTCTAACACTCGGGAGAAGTTTATCTCATGACTACCAAACTCTCCATAAGAAGGTACTAAGAACTCTTTCTAAGGTGTTTCTCTTAACCTCTTTTGATTACATATCCTCTCGGTATACATCATAATTTTCTTGTTACTCTTGTGACTTAGCCACACTTCACTGCCCTTATCTAAACGTTAGGGTCTCTCACTTGCACCACTCATATTTATTGCAGCTTATCACCTCAATTCCTCACCTACTCTATGTCAAGTCTTCTAGAACAAATCTCAAGACTAACATCATCATCCTCATGCTGCCATTCTTTTGATCATGACATTAATCTCAAATTCAATCTTAATATTTATGACTAAACCTGAATATCAATATGATTTCTCGCTTACTATACTAACTTACAACTACTGGATACAAATTCAGAAATACTCGTCCACTAGGACCTTATGACAAATAGTCAATCCTTACCTCTTAGTATTCATACTTACAATTTACTATCACATTTCCCTTCACAACTTGAGTACTATTCACTCATTCACTATACATCAATGCCTAATTAGTTCTATAAAAGTTTGAATATTATGGGCTCTCCCTCAAAATTATAAGCCTAGCTTAGATCTATCACCTCATGTATACTCCTGCTCCTCTATTCAACACTTACACTTGGTTAGTACCTACACAATGACACTTCATAACAAACTCCTTTCTCGCTACAACACACTCTACCTCCTATGATGGAGTCTGTACAACTCATCACTTCTTAGTCTACCCATAAGGGAAAACTCATCATTACAAACTTACTAGGTGCATGACTATAGTAACATAGCTTGTCAGAACACCATCTCCCTTACTTAGATTACTAGACCTCTACATACTTTCCTCTAACTTTGGGTTGTTTCACTAGTACTGCCAATGATCTCGTAACTCATGCTACCTTTTTGGATAAAAATACTATCCAAGCTCTAAACATACTTCCTCATAAGGATCTTAGCTGAAACAAGGCTTAAGGAAAAGAGTACAAATCGCTTTTAGCTCAAATGCACGATTCATATGAATATGGGAGCATTCCTCTGAAACTGAACACTTACTCAATCATGGGCTTCTCTCAAGCCCCTCTGGAGTCACATGACTTCCTCAAGACTCTTGCTAAGAATAACTCATCCATAAAGGACTGACTTTTCTATTCAACCACCTCTATTATGAAGGGTAGTCGAATGAATCTGAGAAACACACGAGTATGAATAAATCTCTATGACATAGCTCTATTGCACAATTAATAGTATGAGAAAAGGGAAACTTTTCTTAAATGTATGTAGTCCTTCATTTATAGAAGTGGGGCCCTCAAAATCATAAATAAGACCCTACTGACACGGCTTCATAGAAACCTTAGGACTCTTTAACCTGGCTCTGATACTAAGTTTGTCACGACCCGAGCCTACACCTTGGACGTGGCCGGCACTCGAGAACCATCGCTGGTCCCCAAGCGAACCCTCATCCTAGCTGAGTACAAGCGGAACACTAACTCAAGCATACAAAGCTTAAAACAGAATAAAATTCATTGAACTCAATTACAAATCTTTAACCCAAATAAATAACTCTGAATAAAAATAATATACTCCACTCGCCATAAAATAGGCAACTTAAGTCTTTAAAACATTTAACAAAATAAATGAACAGACTTCTGAAACTCTACTATCTATCTATGAAGCCTCTAACTGACAAAGATGGAAGTCGGTACAAGACCCACGACATCCTAACAACTGATATAATTGAAAGTACAAGTGGAACCCTCCGAAAGCAAGAAGGCTCACCATAGCTAACTCGAACAGCATGCGGTATCAACGAAGCACCTATTGATGATCGTGAATACCAGTATTTGCATCATGAAATGATGCAGGCCAAATGGCTCAGTACATGGAATGTACGACCATGTAAGGGGAATTCTAAAGCATAACATAAGCTTGAACTGGTGGGATAGAAAGATACTTACCTTTTCTCAACTCTCTCAACTCAACTCAAAGGAACATAGCTCAACTCAACTCAGAAAAAATAGGGCTCAATTCAATGATAAGATATTTAACTCAGTGAAATAAGGCTCAACTCAACAATGGGATATTCAACTCAGTGAAATAAGGCTCAACTCAACAATAGGACATTCAACTCAGTGAAATAAGGCTCAACTCAAGTATAAGATACTCGACTTTGGGTACTCAACTCTGGATACTCAACTCTGGATACTCAACTCAATATAAAGCAACAATACAAATGAAATATATGGAAATCTTTTTAAAAAGCTGAAAGCAACTCAATGTATTGAAAAATTAAATAGTAACTCAGTTTGTATTCAAGGATACAATATAAACTCTCTTTGTATATGAAAATACAAAATAAACTTTGTGTCTATAAAAATACAAAATATCTCTGTGGGAGATTCTCTAACCGACAACCATCATTATGAGTTATGTGATGATACAACGTTTTTCCTCATGCTGCAGGGCCTTCCTATACCTTGTCTGGGGTATAGAACCTAACTCACTAAGTGGATCCACTAGTTTATTCTAAAAAATCACTAAGGAATCATCTAAAAAGTATGACCTTTTTTTACCCATGCTGGCTACACGATTTATGGGGACCTTGAATTATCTGTACTCAACTTGTCCCCAAATCGGTCATCAATACTACTCCCAGAATGTAACTAGCTCATATGTTTAAAAATATAACTCTTTATGTGGTTTGAGATAATTACTCAAAAACTAGATCAAAAGCTCTCTTGAAAATCGGTGTTTCCTCTGTTGTTTAAATGTTAAAATATTTACTCTTTGGGAATACTTGGTTCTCCTATAATTTTTTGAAAAAAAAAGAACTTCACTTTTACTCTTACTCAACTCAATGCCCAAGTCTTAAAACCAGTTTAAAGCATTTGTAAAATACATCTTCAAATAGGGTTCATGCCGAATTATGGACGTGAACGACTCAATTGAAGGTTTTCAATAACCGTAGACAGAAGTTATAACTTGGAACTCAAGAACTTCAATGATACTACTCATTTCAAGAATGCTCAACTCAGAGGGTTCATTCGGAGTTATGGACATAAACAACTTAACTCAAGGACTTCATGGGTAACATCTAATAGTCCCATGATTAGGAATATAATCTCAAAAGGGTTAGGAACTCAATACTTAAGATTTAGAACTTGAGGATTCTACTCCTCTTGAAGACACTCAATGTATGGAGCTCATCCAGAATTTATGAGGGTCTAAAGAATATTATGGAACTCATGTATACGACTCTTCTCATTCTCATACTTACTTCCTCAAAACTTAGTTCAAATCGATAGTTGATCTCAAAGGATTCACATTTGAACGCAAAGACTTTCTTGAACTCTACTCTTGATCCTCTCTTGAATGTGAATTATGAATTCAAGATTTATGGTTCATAATATGAAGGATCTCATGATGATAATGTGAACTCATCAATACATTCTCCTCATTCTCATACTCACTTACTCGAGTCTTGAAACAAGTTATTAGAAATTGCAGAAGACTCCTCAAAAGACTCAAAGGGACTTTCTCAAAAAAAATTTGAAAGAACTCTCAATACTTAACTCTTAGCTCTACCTTGAATTCGAATTATGAATTCGAGGTCATGATTTGTGGTCGGAAAGATATAGTGATGATTAAAGGTGTTTGAGATAGTTAATCATGAGAAACAATCAAGAAATCACTGTCTGGGAGTAAGTACGCAATGCCGAGATGCATTTTAATATTTGGTCACGAAATACATTTTGAGGCAAAGGGGTCCGCGACCTCTCCGCGACGCAGAGAAAGATTCTGGGCATAGGGAGGGCAGGTTCGCGACGCTGATTGGAGTGCCAGATTCTGCCCGACTTTTTCCTTATTCATTTTCTAACCCCAATTCACCTAAATTTAATTATTTTTCTCAATTTATCTTTAGATTCACATACCCAATACATGTATACAAAAATCTAATCAAGGATAACTCTTAAATCGACACAATTTCCTCAAGAACTCAACAATCTCATCTTAACTCAAGAAAGAAAGCCAATTTCAAGAACCCAATTCAAGAACATCAAACCTTCAACTTTCTAGAATGAATTTAACGCTGGAATTAACATGATTGGCATGTGGGTGAACAAACCCAACACTATAGAATCTTACATACCTCTTAGGGATGAAACCCATGGTGAAAATATGCAACAAAACTCAAGAAACTCGAGGAACGCCTTGATCCTTTACTCCTTTCTCCTTTTTTCTCTTATTTTCTCTTCTTGAACTCTCAACTAAAACCCTAGGAATATATTAGGATTATAAAACTGAATCTAATCCAATTAGACCCTTAAAAACTTACTAAAAATGAATTAAATCTGATTGGTTAAGAAAAAGACCAAAATACCCCTTACTATTTTTGGGTAACTTTCTTTATTTGGATAGCCCGACTTCAAACGGGTATATCTCCCTCATAAAATATTGAAATTTAGCAAACTAAGTGGCGTTGGAAAGAGGACTCAAAGATCTTTCATTTGACATCTTATGGCCCACTTAACTGATCCTGTGCTAAGAGTTATGGTCATTTGAAGTTGACCCAAAACATAGAAGAACATTACGAATGACTTGAATGAATTTTATTTAGTTCTTCTTGGAACACAAGGTGCTACATATAGTGACCTTAACACTTCAGGAAATTTTAAATTCCTTGGTAAAAACTTACTCACTACGAAGGATGGTTCAAGTCTTAGCTAAAAAAAAAATTCGGGGTATTACACAAAATCCTCATAAACCATGTATGCCAACATGGGTACAGGATCATACTTTTTAGATTAATCCTAAGTGCCTTTGGGCAAAGCTTAGTGGATCCACTTAGTTGAGGTGTTCTATACCCCAGCAAGGTATATGATAGTTCTGGCAGCATGGGCGAGACGCTGTATCATCACATAGTTCATAATAATGGTTGTCAGTTAGAGAATCTCCCAAATAGAGTTAAAAGTGTATTTTTATTATATCACTTATTATGTTGAGTTTCGGAGGTGAGTAGAGTTTTTGTAAAGTTTTAAATGATTTCATTCCTTTAATCCTTTACATTCAATTGAATTTATGTTTTATCTATTGCAGTTCTTTTATTCAGTTATTTTTTATTCAGCTATATTACATACTCGTACATTTAATGTACTGATGTTATTCGACCTGCATCTCTTGATGATGCAGATACATGTTCTTAGAATCCTCAACAAGAATCTGTTGAGATCCCTTCATCCACTTGTCAGCTTTTGAGTAAGAACTCCTTGCTTCCGGAGGACTCCAGTTTTGTGAGTTATTAGTAAAAAAATTTAGGAGTCGTGGGTCTTTTCCTGACACTCATCTTTATACAGTAGAGGCTTCATAGATAGACAATAATGGAGAGTCTTACAGTTTCAGGTGTTTTATTTTAAACTTATGTTTCAGTAAACTATTTTAAATGTTTCTTTCAATTTAATGCTTATGTATGCTTGAGTTAGTCTTCCGCTTGTAGTCCGCCAAGATGAGGGTTCGCTTGGAGATCAGTAATGGTTCTTGAGTGCCGTCCACGTTCAGGGTGTAGGCTTGGGTCGTGACAAACTTGGTATCAGAGCCGGATTTTCAAGTGTCCTAGGGTGTATATGAAGCCATGTTAGTAGGATCTTATTTATGGTTATGAGGGCCCCACTTCTATAAATGAGGGACTACAAATATTTAAGAAAAAAATTCCATTCTTTCGAATTCTAAATTATGCAATAGAGCTGTGTCATAAGGTACTTATTCATACTCGTGTGTTTCTTAGATCCATTCGACTACCCCCTCATACTCAAGGTAGTAAAGTCAAAGTTGGTTCTTTATCGATGAGTTGCTCTCGACAAAAGTCTTGAGGAAGTCATGAGATTGCAGAGGGGCTTGAGAGAAGCCCGTGAGTGATTTAAGTGTTGAGTTTTGAAAGAATTCACTCATATTCATATAAATCGTGCATTCAAGCTAAAAGTGATATGTACTATCTTCTCAAAACTTTGGTCCAATTGAGACCCTTACGAGGAAGTGTGTTTTAGAGCTTGTGTAGTATTTTCACCCAAAAAAGATAATATGAGTATGAGATTATAAGCATTAGTACACAAAGTGCTCAAAGTTAGAAGAATTCAGGTAGAGCTTCAGTAATCTAAGAAAGAGAGATAGTGATCAGACAAATTATGTTGTTGTAATCATGCACCTAGTGAGTTATTAATGAGGAGTTTTCCCTTATGGGTAGACTAAGAAATGATGAGTTTGTGTAAATTTTGATGATAGGAGGTAGAGTAAGAGTTACTAGTTAGGATGAGTAAGAGTATACTTTAACTAGAAATGAGTTTATGATGAAGTTTCATTGTGTTAGTAATGACCTATTGTCGGTGTTGAATAGAAGAGCATATTTTTCCTGAGGTGATAGATCTAAGCCAGACTTATGATTCTTGGGAGATCCCACGATATTTAGAGGGCTATCGAACTAGTTATCCAATTATGTGTAGTGAGTCGGTAAATAATACTTAAGTTATGAAAGGAAGGGTGATAGTATATTGTATGTATGAAGACTGAGAGATAAAGATTGACTACTTTTCATGAGGCTTTAGTGGGCGAGTGTTTCTTAATTTGTATTTAGTAGTTGTAAGTTAGTACAGTAAATGAGCAATCATATTGATATCTGGGTTTAGTAATAAACATTAAGCTTGAATTTGAGATGAGCATCGTGATCAAAAGAATGGCAACGTGAGGGTGATGATGTAAGTCTTGAGATCTAATCTGGTAGACTTGAAATAGAGTAGGTGAGGAATTGAGATGTTAGCTGCAATAATTATTAGTGGTACAAGTGAGAGATCCTAACTTTTGGATAAGGGTAGTGAGGTGTGGCTAAGTCATAAGAGTAATAAGAGCATTAAGAGGTGTACCGGAGATTGTATGTAATTAGAAGAGGTTCCAATTAAGTTAATGATTTTCCATGTGTGCCTAGATAAAATATTGGATCTGTCAATATGGAATAGGCTGATGTAAGCATTATTATTTTTCCTTAAGAGTTAGATGAAGCGGCCTTATAAGCAAATGAGAAGAGGTTAATAGAAGCATATTAGAAAGAGGTCCTAGAAGGAGTCTCAGTACCTGCTTATGGAGAGTTCAGTATCCATGAGATAAGCCTTTCTCAAGTATTATAGTAAAGGTAATGTAGACCAGTGTAGAGATGATAGAATAGATCCATAGCTTTCAAATGTTAGCTTTAGACCTAAGGGGGAGATGATAAGATGAGAAACAAAGTCCAGTGTTGAGGATGAGATAGTGATGTCTTCCAAAAGAGTTTTTAGAGGTATATCAATCCATTCATAATCTTGCGTATTCCTGAAAGTTCAGTCATTTCAACATCAAGATGATCTTTATTATATAAGAATTGTGTTCATGACGTGTGCTCATACACTTCAGAGATATTCACATCTCTGCTCAGTTCCAGAATGAGGGGCAAAGACTTTGGCCCATTTATCTCAATCTTACTCCATAAAGTAGTCTCATGCTATGATCCTATTCATATAAGCATTCATGTCTCACAGCATGTTCAGTATCACAAATATAATATTTACTCTCAATGGCTAGCAACATAATGTTATGTCATGCCTATTCTTATATCATGATTGTCAAATGAATCATGCATAGGTTCTTTTGCCCAAAGCTTTTCAATGATTCTTTTTAGTAGTTGAGTGATGCTAGAAGGAGAAGTGTTTCTGATCTTGAAAGTTGCTAGTCATATCAGTCAAGGCATATTATTTCCATCTTTACTTCATACCCAGATACCTTTGTTTCAGGTGAAGATAGCTTTAGATAGAATGTGACTATGTTCAAACTCAGATCGTTCTTGACTTATGTGCTATAGACAGTTCCAAGCTCATAGTATGATTCAGTTCCGCCAATGTGGATAGGCAAGTTCAGAATTCAGAAACATAGTAAGAGTAACTCTTTCCCTTTCCATTCCCAGTCCAATCGTCCTTCGAGGACGAATGATCCCAAGGGGAGATATTGTAACACCCCAAAAATTTCTAAGTTAGCACTCGAACCATTCTTCATTTACTTGTAGGGTCATATCGGGTGATTCTTAAATTTCTCATATGTGTAATGGTAAATTCTTTAGTGTGGGAATGATTTTGGATATCAATTAAGGTCACTAAAAACTCCTAGCACAAAGTTGACTTGAAAGTTTCCTTACCGATTAAGTTTTGATGTAAGATTTTACTTGGGTCAACTTTAAATAATCATATCTCTTAGAATATAAAGTGTTACGTGGCCCATAACCTATCAAATTAAAGGTATTTGAATCTTCTTTCCAACAGCACCAATTTCGCAACAATCCGAGTTTGGAGTAAAAAGTTATGACCATTTTAGTAACATGATATAGTGCAGTGACGAATTATCTGACGGGAACATATAAAAAAGGTCGTTTTTATCTTTTTACCTCTAAGAAAATTCTAAACGAATTTCTTGACTAATTAAAGACCCAAAACAATAAGATTTTCATCTCTTAATCCATCATTCTCTTCTCTCTCAAACCCTAAGGCAAAACCCTAAGGAAAAATCAAAGTAGAAAACTGCATTCAAGATTCTTTAAATCTTTTTCAAAATTCTTTAAATCTTTTTCAAGATTCTTCTTCAAGATAAGTTTTTCTCCAAGAATTCCATTCTTTCCAACTCAAATTCCTCCATACAATTATGAATCACTAATGAAAATCATAATTCTTTGCATAGAGATTTCAAGAAACGAATTCAAGAATCTCAAGAAAGGTTTTCTTGATTGTTTACCTTCAAGCTAGGGTTTCAAGGCTTCTAATCAATTTTTTTTTCAAGATTCATCAATAAACTTGTTCTTCCAAGTATGTAAGGCTATCATAGTGTTGGACTAGTTCGTCCTCACGCCCTACATCTACTTTCAAATGAGTAAAAGAGTAATCTAGGATTCTATCCCTAGATTTGCATATTCTTGAGATGAGTTGATTTTGAGTTCTTGAGTTCCTATTTCTTTTTTTGAAATTCTATTCCTAGTTATTGAATTTCTATATGTTATGCATTAAAATTCTTGGGTTGATTCGTTCATGTCTATATTTCAACATGAACCCTATGAATTGAGTATTTTTGAGAGGAGAAATATTGTTGAGTTATGAGTTTCGAGTTCTTGAGTCCTTGGGTTCTTGAGTCTTTAGTTCTTAGTACCGAGTTTCCTTATTTCTATTAAGATCCATGAGTTGAGTCATTCATGTCCATAATTCCACATGAATTCAATGATTTGAGTTATAAATTTTGAAAAGCTTTTTAAAGACAACACTTGAGTTCTTAAACTGAGTTTTGAGAAAGTAAATATGAGTTTTGAGAAAAGAGTTTCTAAAACATGATTAGTATGACAATCGAGTATGCCATCATTGTATGAGAAGTATGGTATCTAGATATACCATTAATGTTTAGGCAGTATGACTTCCCGAGTCATTAATAATCATATTAAAATATGATTTTGATTTGTTTTTGAGAAAGAGTTTTCAAGTATAATTGAGTAAGAGTGTAATAGGACTATGTATTCCCAGAGGTATCAATTTTTACATTGATAAAAGAGAAACTGAGATTTCTAAATGAGTTATGAGTTCAAAAGATATTTCAAGAGCAGTTACCTCTTTTAAGAGGGTTGTTTGAGCAATTATCTCAAACCAGAGGAAGAGTTATATTTTTAAACATATGAGCATAATTATTTATTATTGGTATTAGTATTGAGCATCGATATGGGGATGAGTTCAGACAACTCAAAGTCCTCATAAACCATGTACGCCAACATAGGTACATGATCATGCTTTTTTGATGAATCCTAAGTGCCTTCAGGTAGAGCTTAGTGGATCCACTTAGTTAAGGTGTGCTATACCCCGACAAGGTATAGGACAGTTCAGGCAGCATGGGCGAGACGTTGTACAATCACGTAGCTCATAGTGATGGTTGTCGGTTAGAGAATCTCCAAAATAGAGTTAAAAGTGTATTTTATTATATCACTTATTATGTTTAGTTTCAGAGGTGATTAAGTATTTTTCTAAAGTTTTAAATGATTTCATTCCTTCAATCCTTTACATTCAGTTGACTTTATGTTTTATCTATTGTAGTACTTTCATTCAATTATTTGTTATTCAGGTATATTACATACTCCTACATTCAATGTACTGATGTCATTCGACCTGCATCATTTGATGATGTAGATACAGGTTCTTAGGATCCTCAACAAGTGTCTGTTGAGATCCGTTCATCCACTCATCAGCTTTTTAGTAAGACCTCCTTGCTTCCGAAGGACTCCAGTTTTATGAGTTATTAGTAAAAGTTTTGAGGAGTCGTGGGTCTTTCCCCGACACTCATCTTTATACAGTAGACGCTTCATAGATATATAATTTTGGAGAGTCTTTCAGTTTCAGATGTTTTATTTAAAACTTATGTTTCTTACTTAGTATATTCAGTTCAGTTTTGAGATTCAGTAAACTGTTTTTAAATGTTTCTTTTAATTTAATACTTATATATGCTTGAGTTAGTCTTCCGCTTGTGGTCATCCAGGATGAGGGTTCGCTTGGAACAAATAATGGTTCTTGAGTGCCGGCCACGTCCAGGGTTTAGGCTCCGGTCGTGACAACACAACTCTCTCTCTCTCTATATATATATATATAATACATTCAATTAAGATCGCAAACGTCATGTAGTTATATATTTGCCTTTTTAATTAGTAAATGTTAAATAACTCACATTTCAAATTTGTATTGATTTGTATTGGATTTATTTGGTAACAAATGTTAAATAAATTTACTAGTACAAATAGAAAACATAAAATCACGAAAATAAACAAAATAACTAAAATGATTTGAGGGATATTTTTGTCTTTACATAGACTTATCCCATGATATTATATCCTATTTTTTAATAATACCTCCAAATGTAAGGTATTAGTAATACTACTAATATATCCTATAATACCATGTAGGAGGTATAACTAATCCATGAATTAGTTATACATAACCCCAAATTCCTACCAAATATAGTACTAAATAATACCATACCTAATACATGGACTATTTCTTCTAATGCGGCCTACCAAACGATCCCTAAGGGCTTAAAAAAATACTCTGATGGGGTGCTCGAGATTCGTTCGGAACCCAATACATGCAATTAAAATATGCTACCTCACCGATTTTGACATTCCACATTGAATGAAACCATCCAATCTTCCATCCGAGGTAATCTCCATGAAAAGTAGGTCTGACGCCCAAGTTCCATTTTAAGCTAAAATCCACAAGAAGGCTCTAAATGAGATTGAAAGCCTCGGGAACCACACGAAAGGTCATTATAGATAAAACTCGACTTGCCAGAGCTGACCGCACTGATGAAATTTTTATAAGAGCCTGTCTACCAAGAATGTTGACCAAAGTCAATTGTTGGCTTAAGCTTCGAAATTAATATAAATAATGGCACAAACTTGCACAAAAAGCCTCGGGGCCCGAACCAACCATGCCCTTAGCCTAAAATAGCCCTTAGGTAGTTGATGAAATCGTCAGAATTGCATTTTGAGGTTGTCTTCCTGAACTTTTGACTAAAGTCAACCGTTCAATTTTCAAAGGCTCCAGAACACAGAAACTTGCACCAAACTCAAACGAACGACCCGACGACCGAACTATCAGTCCTAGCTAGTCACGAATAACCTGGGGCCGCTACAAGAAAGCTCTAAATGCCAAACAGATAGGAAAATAGAATAAATGACCTTTGAGGTCATTACACCTATAACTCCCTCTATTTCATATTAATTAAATTTGTGAGGCAATGCACACCTATTAAGAAAAACATTTAAGGATATACTTTAAACCATAATTTCCACTATTGCCCTTTGAGAAATCATAAATATAACTTTATAAGTAGTGCATTTAATTTCCTACAAAATATTAAACTTCAATTAATAAAAGGGCAAATATGAAAAAAAAAATTGAAAGATCCCTCTTGAACTTTGAACAATTCAATTGTTTTGAATAATGAAAAAAACTTCAAAAATTCAATTAATATGGAATAGGGGGAGTACTAAACATCAATTAATAGGCATTATCAATAATTATTTTCTTAATGGATGTGCCAAGTCAAATAGTGACAAGTAAAAATGAACGGAGAAAATATGACCTAATTTAAAAAATTGCATTGATCTTGAGCCTTGAGATTTTTCATATATAAAAACTATTCAGGTTGTTTTCTTATGAAAATTATGTCGTATAAACCGTAATAATTGTCATATAGTTTTGGATCATGATGATCCTTTCATCCTAATAAGTAATCCAATTTCATGCTAATGCAATCAAAAACTTTTAGTTGAGCATAACATCTTTGTTCTATTGAACTATTTAAATCCTAACGAGGGCTCAATATTGTTTCAGAAAATACTAAGATAAAACTCACTGGTTGAATATTAGAATAAATGATTATAAATTAAGATAGTACTCTTGTCTGTATAAATACAAACATATATATATATATATAGGTGGGACCATGAAATATTTCTATTTTGTAGAGGTATTATTTAATCGATAAATTAATATTTATTAATTTGAAGAGTGCTTTGAGATTCAACCTTGTGATGCTGGAATAATAAGAGCTTCCAACATGTATTATCACAAAAAAATTTACGATAGGATATTAGAAGAATATGAAGTGAGACAAACGGATCCAGGAAAAAATAGTGTTTTAGATGCTATCAATTTTGCAATCCTGATTTGGACTACATATGTTCAGCAAGAAACAATAGCAAATTATTTTCAACACTGAGAAATATGTTGGGGCAATGAAATCTCAAAGGATTTGAATGAACCAACTTGTGAAAACGTCATTCATGTACTTGAGGTCATGATTAATGATCTCAATTACTGCAATAAAATGAACATCAATAACCTATTTGTCACGCCCCGAGCCTACACCCCGGACATGGCCGCGATCAAAAACCATTGCTGGCCCCAAGCAAACCCTTGGCCTGGCTCAATACTTAGCGGAAGACTTACTCAATAATATATGAACTCAATTACAAAGATTTAACTCAACAGTCTCAAATAAATAGCTCAGAATATATAAGAATATTCAACTAGCCGAAATAGGCAACTCAAGTCTTTTTGTACATTTAACAAAGAAATGGAAAAGACTCCTCAAACACTACTATCTATCTATGAAGCCTCTACTAACTATGATGGAAGTCGGGACAAGACCCACAACATCCTAACAAAACTGAAAGATATAAATGGAATCCTCCGGAAGCAAGGAGGCTCACCATAGCTAACTCGAACTGCAAGTGGTATCAACGAAGCACCCGATGTGTAACCTGATTACCTGTATCTGCATCATGAAAGATGCAGGCCAAATGGCGCCAGTACATGAAATGTACGAGCATGCAAGAGGAAATCTAAAGCACATACATAAGCTTGAACTTGATAAAAAGGAAGAACATACTCACCTCATCTCAACTCACCTCAACTCAACTCAACTCGACTCACCTGAACTCAAGGACACTCAACGATACTCAACTCAGTTTAATATAAAAGCAACAATAAAGATGCATTAAAAAGAAAGCTTTTAAAATAATAGATAATAACTCAATGTATTTAAAAAATACAATAATAACTCTTTTATTCTTATTTGGGAGATTCTCTAACCGACAACCATTATTATGAGCTATGTGATGATACAACATCTCGCCCACGCTGCCATAACTGTCCTATACCTTGCTGGAGTATAAGACATACTCAACTAAGTGGATCCACTAAGCTCTGCCTGGAGGCACTTAGGATTCATCTAAAAAGTATGATCCTCTACCCATGTTGGCATACATGGTTTATGAGGAATGTGAGTTGTCTAAACTCATCCCCATATCGGTGTTCAATACTACTTCCAATAATATATACTCATGCTCAATGTTTAAAACAACATACTCTTCCTCTTGTTTGAGATAATTGCTCAAACTATCCTCTTAACAGAGGTAACTGCTCTTGAAATATCTTTGAACTCATAACTCATTTAGATATCAAAGTTTCTCTTTTATCAATGTGAAAATTGATACCTTTGGGAATACTTAGTTCCCATATACTCTTACTCAATTCATACTTGAAAACTCTTTCTCAATAATATATCAAAATCATATTGTGATATGATCATTGATGACTCGGGAAGTCATACCACATAAACATTGATGGTATATCTAGATACCATGCTGCTTAAACATTGATGGCATACTCGACTGTCATACTAATCATGTTTTAAAACTCTTTCTCAAAAACTCAGTTAAAAACAAAAATATTTGCTTTAAAAGATTCTCAAAATATATAACTCAAAATAGGGTTCATGCGGAAATATAAACATGAACAACTCAACTCAAGAATCTCAATAACAATATAAAAAACTCAATACTCAGAACTCAAAAACCTAGAACTCAAGAACTTAGAACTCAATGATACTACTCAGCTCAAGAATACTCAATTCATAGGGTTCATGCTGAAATATAGACATGAACGAATCAACTCAAGAATCTCAATGCATAACATATAGAAATTCAAAAATTAGGAATAGAATTTCAAAAAGAATCAGGAACTTACGAACTTAAAATCAACTTATCTCAGGAATACTCAATTCTAGGGGGAGAATCCTAGATTACTCTTTTACTGATTTGAAAGAAGATGTAGGGCATGAGGACAAACTAGTCCAACACTATGATAGTCTTAAATACCTCGGTAGGATCAAATCCTTGGTGAAATCCCTCGACGAATGCAAGAAAATGTTGAACGCTTGAATTTTTTCTCCCGTTTTCTCTTCTTTAACTTCTCTCTAAAATCCTAAGCGTATGTTAGAATTGTGAAAACTGATCTAAGTTAGTTTAGACCCCTAAAATATTACTAAAAACGTTTAACGCTCATGGGCAAGGAAAAGACCAAAATACCACTTTTTAATTTGGATGAACTTTCCTTAATTAGACAAGCTGGACTCAAACGGGCATATCTCCTTTATCCGAACTCGGAATTTAGCAAACTCGGTGGCGTTTGAAAGAGGACTCAAAGAAATTTCCTTTGATACCTTATGGGCCACCTAACTCATCTTGTACTGAATGTTATGGTCATTTGAAGTTGACCCAAAACTGACAATTTAAGGCTACTTGCAAAATTCTCAATTTAGTCTTTCCAAATTTAGTTCTTTCTAAAAATAGCTCTTTCTAAGACCGAGGTGTTACAATATCTCCCCATTGGGAACATTCATCCTCGAATGAGATCACTCTAAAAAGACTAATGGTGGCAACATCTAACACCCAGCTCAAACACCCAATATGCAATTTAACAAAACATAGCATATCAATTGAAAAAGTGTTTTACGAAAAGTCATTAGATTGATCTGAAATTTCTCCGGAAGAAAAGAGATATGGGTATCTCTTCTTCATATCCTCATCAGCCACCCAAGTAGCTTCCTCAACAAAATGATTTCTCCATAAGACCTTAACTGATGCTACCTCCTTGGTTCTCAACTTGTGGACCTGACGATCAAGTATTTCAACGGGTACATCCTCATAAGATAGGCTGTCCTTAATACCAACATTTTCAGTAGGTATAATAAGTGAAGGATCGCCCATACACTTCTTCAACATTGAAATGTGAAATATCGGATGGACTGCTGCTAACTCTGGTGGTAGCTCCAACTCATAAGCTACATTGTCAATTCTCTTGCATATCCTGTAAGGATTAATATACTGGGTACTAAGCTTTCCCTTCTTGCAAAACCTCATAACACCCTTCATGGGTAAAACCTTCAAATAAACCCAATCGTCCACCTCAAACTCCAAGTCTCTTATAGTAACATCGGTATAGGATTTCTAACGACTTTGCACTGTTTTCATCCCTTCTTGAATGATCTTCACTTTCTTCATAACTTGATGAACCAAGTCTAGTCCTATCAACCCAACTTCACAAACTTTAAACCATCCAATATGAGATCTACATCTTCTCCCATAAAGAGCCTCATAAGGAGCCATCTGGATGCTAGAGTGATAACTATTGTTGTAAGAAAACTTAATGAGAGGTAAGTGATCATCCCAATTACCTTTGAAATCGATCATACACGCCCTCAACATATCCTCTAAAGTCTAAATTGTACGCTCTACTTGACCATCAGTCTGAGGATGGAAAGCAGTACTCAAATTTACCTTCGAACCCAAACCTTTCTGGAAAGACTTCAAAAATTATGCGGTGAATTCGCACCTTTATCTAAAATGATGGACAGGTAGTCTTTACCGGCAAGAAATGGGCTGATTTAGTCAGACTACCTCTTGAATATATAATCTGGCATAATCTTCTGCTGAATAGGTAGTCTTTACCGACAAGAAATGGACTGATTTAGTCATTAGATCTACAATCGCCCAAATCGAATCATGTTGCATGCGAGACAACGACAAACCAGTAATGAAATCCATATTGATCATCTACCACTTCCATTCCGAAAGATCTATGTTCTGAGCCATACCACCGGGCCTCTGGTGCTCTACCTTGACTTGTTGGCAATTCACGCACTGAGCAACGAACTTTGCAGTACACCTTTTCATACTACTCCAACAATAGACTTCTCTCAAGTCAAGATACATCTTTGTGGAACCTGGATGTATAGAGTATCTGGAGCTATGAGCTTCCTCCATTATCCTCTCTTGGAGTTCATCCACCCTTAGTACACACAATCTACCTTGATACCTTAATACACCATCTCCCCCTTGTTCAAAAGCCATCACTTTCTACAATGCCTTAAATCCAAGCAAAATAGGGTCTTGGTCTTGTTTCTCTTTCACTTCGGACACTAGTGATGATTTAGGCCCATTCATCACCACTACTCCGTCTTCATTGGAATCCATTAACTGGACTCCTAATCATGCAAGTCTGTGCATATATTTGGCTAATTCATTCTTGTCCTCCTCAACATGGACAGTACTACCCATAGACAACCTGCTCAAAGAATCAACAACAACATTAGCCTTACTTGGGTGATAGAGAATACTCATGTCATAATCCTTGAGTAACTCCAACCATCTCCTCTGTCTGAGATTAAGCTCTTTCTGACTGAATACATACATAAGACTCTTGTAATCGGTTAACACATGAACACAAACACCATAGATATAGTGACGCCATATTTTCAAGGCAAACAGTACAGCAGCCTACTCTAAATTATGGGTTGGGTAATTCTTCTTGTGAATCTTAAGTTGTCTAGAGGCATAAGCTATAACTTTGCCATTCTGCATCAATACACAACCCAGTCCAACTTTGGATGCATCACAATACACAACAAAGCCTTGTCTACCCTCCAGTAAGGTAAACATTAGCGCAGTAGTCAACCGCGTTTTCAATTCCTGAAAAGTTTTCTCACAAGCTTCAGACCATTGAAACTTTGTTATCTTTTGAGTCAAATTTGTCAACGGAGATGAAATAGATGAAAATCCCTCGACAAACCTTCTATAATAACCAGCCAATCCCAAGAAACTCCTAATATCAGTTGGAGATGTGAGTCTAGGCTAGTTCTGCACTGCCTCAATCTTTTGAGTGTCAACTCGAATCCCATCACCAGAAACAATGTTGCCTAAAAACGCCACAAACGCAAGACAAAACTCACACTTGGAAAATTTCGCATACAACTCTCTATCTCTGAGAGTTTGAAGAACTACTCTGAGATGACTAGCATGATCCTCCTCATTCATCGAATAAATTAGAATTTCATCAATGAATACGATAACAAATAGAGTGTTGTTGAGATTTGGGGTGAGTTTAGGAGGAAATCGGGAAATTTTTTACTCTTCCCCTATTTACTGATTTTCGATCTTCCGCTACAGAGGGAGTGTCCCCACCTCAGTGGGAACCATGCCGCTCTGGCGGGGCAGGCTATACAGTTGGATGCATCTCCTTCCTCCGTGTGTTGCCTCATTTCCCTAGCCGGTCCATTGAGTGAAGACTCCTTCTATACTTAAAACTTGGAAACCGCTATGCTTTCGTAATTCCGTAGCAAGCTGACCCGTTAGTTTACAAGTACTCCAAAAAGGGCTCGTGCTTATCCCTTCGCTAGTCGTTCGGGGACCAACGATCCGTAAATTGGTATCTATCGTACCGACCTGAACCATCGTTATTTAGGAAAGGAAAAATGTCACGAGAACTAGGCCCATCATCTCGCCAGAGTGGGACAGATGCCGCTAGGGCGGCGGTGCTCCAGCGGGACAGGGAGTGCCCGAGCGGGATGGTGGGGGCAGAACTTAAATGACACGAATCCTTATTTTCTTCTTTTTCCAAAAATACCAAAAAGAGGTGAGGATTACCCCAGAAACCCTCAACAGGCTGCTCTAGGCTTGGGAAAGAAGAAGGAAGAGATTTCTAGTGCAAGGATGAAGATAGCTTGCATATTCTCAGCCAAATCCATCCTCTCAAGGTCTGGAAACTAGGATTGGAGCTATAATCCAGTGTAGCTGCTTGGCGCCCAGGTAGGCTAGGTTTATTAATTGAGTATTCTTAAATCTATGTTCACTGCATAGTATATTGTTAATTGACGGTAGAATTTATGCGTTGGCCTTCGTGCACCAAAAAAGAGAGGGTTATACCTGTATTCCTAGTGGTTACCCAAGATGTGCACCATTGGGGGAAGCCCCATCCTGTGAACTAGGGGTAGGTGATGGTTTGATTTCTTGTTTGTGTAATATATGCCAGTTAATTGCTTCGTTGTATCCATGCATGTATGAGAATAAGGAACGTGAATCAAATCTAATGCAAAAGAGTATATGTATATGAACAATTACATGCCATGGACCCATTACTAGATTGTATGACTATAAGTATTGTTCATTATGGGTGTGATTATGATTGTGGTTGTGCTGATTGGATCGGGTGTCACGTTCCGACAGATATATTAGATCGGGTGTCACGTTCCGACACATATATTGGACCGGGTGTCACGTTCTGACACATATATATTTGATCGGGTGTCACGTTCTGACACATGTATATTTGATCGGGTGTCACGTTCTGACACACTAACAGTTTGGGTGTGGGTTCCATGAGAGAACCATTGGTGACTACTATGTTCATATCTACATGTCATGGATGTTGGGAATTAGTATGGTACTCCAGAATGATAATTGAATTATGCATTCTTTATATGTGTGTTTACTATGTCATGTTTACTTGTTATATATCTCGTTATTGAATGAACTGTGAGTGGTCAGGCCCAATCGGGATGGGCTATGGTAAGCGGAGACTGAGGTTCCAAGTGCTACTATATATTACTTAGAGAGGTTGTCTTTGTTCTTGAAAGTTGAGAAGTGGGGAGGTGTTCGTGTCGTAAATGTTAAATAGCTAGGTCTTACCTTGGAAGGGTATTTGTATTGAACGGTTAGCGAGCCTAGATAGAATGTACCATGGGGTCAAGGGTTGAGTGGTGATGTGGAAGAAGTAAGGGTATGTCGTGAGCAGTTGGCCAGGTTGGTAGTGGTTACATCCGGAAACTCCTCTAAGTGATAGAATAGTTAAGCTATGATCAAAGACGGAGCGAGTAAGGGGTTAGGGTCAAGTGTACTGGTATATTTTAAAGTATTCGGGAATGGTAATGGCAGGAGGATATAAAGGTGGAGGAAGGAACAGTCTTATTGCATGTTTCCTTCTAGTCGATTTCTTATATTATGTGATGGGTATCGGGTTGACCGATGATGCCTAGCAGTACGTGTGGTTTGTACTGATCCTACTCTTGTTATGCCTTTTGGCATAGTCTGGTTGCAGGATCAGTGATGTTTCATAGGTGAAGACGAAGATAATCTCCAACAACTTCTATTTTCCTTCCATGTGGTGGGAGTTGCGTCATCTGTTATCATGGTTATACCTTCTAATCTTAGAAGCTCTTGTACTGGTTTAGACTCGATCCTTGGGGGAGTTAATTACTTTACAAGTTAACTTTGACTCGTTTAAAACTCTTATTATAAAACACTGCATGCATTTCCTTTTATCTTTAGTTTCTTAGTCTTCCGCATGTCTTTAATAGTTTGAAAATCGAGGGTTCTCCTACTTAGGTGTTAGAGTAGGTGCCCACATGGCCGGTGAGTTGGGTCGTGACAGTATTGCTTTTACCGACAAGATATAATTGTGACGACAAATTTATCATGATTAGTGACAATTACACTTATCACAAAATAAAAAATTAATTTGTATTCAATAAAAAAAAGGTACGGGGACAAATACATTTTGTCATTAAATGTAGTCAACTTATAACAAATTAATTTATTTTGTGAAAAAAATATTTGTCTTATTAAGTTTAATTTAGTCGTGGATGATAAAAAAAATTGTCACTAATTCACAAATGTTTGATGACATTTAATTATTTGAGATTAGTATTATTTTTTTAAAAACAATTAGAGTTGAATAAATTAAAAAATAAATAATAACACATGTAAAATAATAATAAAATTCATCCATAATCATGCAATTAAAAATAACTAAAATAATATTTGAATTTGAATTTGAATTTGAATGAAATTTGGGATGGAATAGGGCTCTAGCTTCTTAATCTCTTATAAATGTTTTTACAATGTAATATAATGTTAAGCTTTCTTTTTCTTTTTTTATATATATATTGATCATTAGCTTTATTGTTGAATTTATTTACTTCATTCTTCATTTTCTAGATTTTTTTGTTTTAATATTTTCATTTTTATATGCAGAAGAGTCATAGTTGTATTACATGCTAAATTCTTTTTCCCAGACTAGAAATCAAGTAAGTCATATTTTCTATATTAAATTTTGTTCACTTGATTTTCTGATAAAAACAGATATATTTGATTAAGTAAATAAAAAATAAAATCACCATTTATTGAGAATTTTAGGCAAGAATATATCATTTTAAATGCTAACTTTTATTACCATTTAAAATAATAATTTTATTAAAATTAGTGCATATTATTTTATGTATTTTTGTGACAATCTGCTTATTTAATTCGATGCTGGGAGAAATTTTGGATGAAGACAAGAAGATTAAGCAATTGGTAATTCAATAGCTTTTACTTGATAAAAATATGTTCTCTTATTTACCATATATTGACATATTTAAGGTGTTTTGTTTATAGTCATTTACATAACTGATAAATTTTTTATAGAAAAATATAATGTTATTTAGTATATTTTCACCGGTCCAACAGTAATCTTGTTGACTTGTCCCTCCAAGATACAACAACCTAATCACAAAGTGTAACTCAACAAGCTCTGGACAAGAGTTGAGTCCAAATCTCTACAAAAAGAACACCTCCCTTCAACTAATAAGAACTCTCTTTTTGACTAACTTTTTGCACTCTCTATTTTCTTGTGTATACCAAACCAAATGAAGACTACCACTATTTATAGTTGAGGAAGTCTTCCTAGCAATGAATTGAAAGATAATGGGGTATTAAATAGGAAAAGATAAATGGCGTAGGAGTTACATAGGTTACAAGGTATAATGGAAGAATAAAGAGTGAAATAATGGTGAGAACAACAAATGCACCAACGTGCAAATGTAATTCAACGGACAAATGACACTACTCAAGACCATTTCTTACAATATTTTCCTGCCACATTTATCTCCTATGAAATAAGACAATAAAGCTAAAGTAATTGGCATTACTTGACTACTGATTAAATGACCATTGCATGAGAAATTAGGCAGTACTAACACAAAAGTAAAAATGAGCTACTTTAATATATTAAAATGCTCAATAACCAACAAAGTCTAACATATAAATGTTAATTTATTGTTTTACAATACTAATCATATAGTTATTGAATATATATATTTTAACATGAAAGCAATTAACGATTAAACCCTAATAGAATGGGATGAGTAATAATTAAATGAAATGATTGTTTTTTATATTTATGATAAACAGGTTACAAACAGTTTTAAAAAGGCTAAATATTCTTTAAAGATCAAATTAATTATTTGTATGATAAAATTGAAAAAATATTTAAATTAACTAAAAAAATATTTTAATCTTACAATTGAAATTTATACTTTTTATAGTTCAATTTAAAGTCAAAGATTTATTTTTAAGAAAATGATTCTATTTTAAAATCAAATAGGATGGCAACCTAATAAAATATCAAATAAAAAAATCATGTACAATGTACAAATTGGGTGGGATTGGGGGTTGACATAGTATGAGGATATTATGTTTTGATTTAATTTTATGGTGTCACGACCCAGACCGCCGTGATTGGCACCCACACTAACCCTCCGGTGGGAGAACCACTATGACGACCCAACTAAGCAACATAAAGAAACTAAACCATTTAAAGATACGGAAGCAAGTTTAAATGACGAATTAAATATGGAGTTCCCATAAACTCCGAAGGTTTAACAAAAATAACTAAGCATGACCCTCGCAGAAATTCAACCCCTAGACCTGAAAGTCATTGTACCAAAACTCTACCAATCAACAAGTCTAAGAAAATGGGGGTGCAACCCCGGAAACTAAACATAAGTAAAATGTCTGAACATCTAGTCTGAGTCCGAAAAGAATGGACTTAAACTAATAATGAATCCATGGGAGCCTGAAAGAACTGGCTCACCCTCGAATCCGGTCTCGGTCAATGATTTCCTAACTGAGGTGTGTCAGTAGCCGCCTGAAGATGTCCTGTACTCAACAAAGAAAGAGCAAGTGTAGTATCAGTACAGGAAACCATGGTGTACTGGTAGGATCACGCGGCTAGTCCAATCAGTGAAATATAAGCAAGTAATTACAACACAGTAAACACACAAATACAGCATGCACAATTCAATTATCATTTCAGAAGCAAGATACATTTTCCCATTATAAATGACAGGTAGACATGAATGTAATAATCATAAGTGGTCTTCTCATGGAACCCACACCCAAACTGTTAGTGTTTCGAAACGTAACACCCGATCTAATATAAATGTGTCGGGACGTGACACCCGGTCCAATATATGTGTCGGAACGTGACATCCGGTAAAATATATGTGTTGGAATGTGACACCTGGTCCAGTCAGCACAACCAGTCACAATCACACCATAATGAACAGTGCACACAGTCAAGTAATAGGTTCATGGCATATAATTGTTCACACATAATCATTTCATTAGATTCGATTCATGTTTCCCTATTCACATACATGCATCCATACAATGGAGCAATTAACAGGCATATATAACACAACGGGAAGTCAAACAATCACCTACCTCGAAACCAAGCCTGAATACTCGTAAGACACCTGAGCCTTCCGTTTTCGGAGTTTTTCAGGTTGCTCTTGGTCTAAAACAAGTAATTAATGAAAGGATCAATAAAAAAAAGTCTAAATTACCCGGATTATAACCAAAATATCAACTCAAGGCCAACCCATGATCCTAATGTTCAACTAAGGCTTTTCCCACCATTAAATTCAGGCCAAAACCCTCCCCCAATGATAATTAACAAGAATTCTAAGTTCTAAGAATCGAAATACGGATTAGGGGAGTAATTATCTTACCTTTAGCACGAGAATTAGTGGGAATTTGATAAGAGATTGCCCTGGGTCATCCCTTAGCTCTTAAGAATGAAGTTTTGCAGAAAGTAACATTTTTGGGGTTTATCTCCGATTGAAGTCGCGACTATCCCGCCACAGCGGGCCCTATCCCACCACAGCGGCCCCGCCTTGGCGGGATTAATCCCGCCCCGGTGGCTTGAACTCAGACAGAAACTTGGAATTTGAGTTCCAAGCTCCCATTTCGCAACACACCTTCAACCCTTGACGTTCTAAAACTACCCTTTCATGCCAAGATCAGTTTCGAGAGTTCTACTCGTCCGAATTTGATTCTGCAAAGCCGTACAGGCTACTTAACGTCTTGGCTATCCACTCACATAATCAAACTCATAATTAAATTCTCCATCCATTACCGGATTGCCCTAGACCTCACCTGACTCATATTTCATCCAAGTCTGGCCTAGGCAAGAAATTTTCAAGTTACTACTCAGAAGTTTTCTGGCTAAAATTCCTTCCCCATTGGCTTTTCCATAACGACGGGAACAGGTCCTTACATATGATAAAAAAATATTATTGATAAGATTTAGTCATTTCAAATATATAGTTAGTTTTATTTAAATTTTAATGTTTTATTTTAATTTTTAAAGTTTTTCTTACTGTTTTTTAATTTACTTTATTTAGGAAAAAATAGTATCACAAGCCATGATGTTTCATTTCATAGTTTTAGTTTAGAAATATTTTCTAAAAATAATTCTTTTCACAAATTTTCATGCCATCTGTTACGATATAATTCAATTTTGTATTCTTTAAAAAAATCTATAAATTGACAATAAGAGGGAAACAAAGTAAATTTCAATTATTTTCTCTTAAAATTCACATTTAGATGATATGATTATTACTAATTTGGATTTAATTGTTTTAAATCTGCAATTTTAACATGTTTCATATATATTTTTTCAAGGAATGTTTCAATATACCATATATCTATCAATATTTTATTTTTTATTTTTTAGATTTTCTTCAATCTTCACAATAATAATTGGCTATTCAAATAATCTTCAATTCAATTTTAATTGAGTGTTGTTGGATTTTATTTTTTTTGTAAAATTTAAATTGTAGGGTCAATTTTTAAATTGTTGGTTAACATTTTTGAATTTTCATTTGGAAAGAGAATAATATATATTTCATAGAATGTTTGTTACATTATTTTATTATTATTAATTACTAGACAAAATAATAAAACTGTCTCCTTACTACGCTAGCTCTTTATTATTTGAACAAAGTATTGAATAAGTAAAAAAAAAATATTGTTAATTTTATTTTAATTTAAAGGAAGGCAAATGTGAATGGGTTCTTTATGAAACCCCAAATTCAAAATAATCATAAATTATTATTTAACATACTTTGCTTAAATTTTGAATTTGAATTTGAATTTGAGATGAGAAAAACTTTAAATTATGAAAATAAAAGTCATATTGTGGGTAAGATTCTAATAACATATACCTAAAATTTTAATCAAATAAAATAAAAAGGTAAAAAATTCAATTAATAAATATAATGTGATGGTCTTTATAATTTTCTTTTTTATGTTCAGAAAAATAATAATATCCTTAAATAAAATAATTATTTTATGAAACTATTTTTGAAAGTGATATACAATGTGCATTATGAGGTACATATACTAGTTTATCATAATTAAAAGATATTTAGTAGGCATGCATGAAAATGTGATGGTTTCATTTTATTTCCACACTTTAAATTTATTATATTACCCATAAAATATGACTATAGAATATAAAATTTGTGTCGAGAAAATAATTAAGACGGAAAAATATTGTGAGTGTTACAATTTCTATGAATCTTCTAATTTTTTTTCCAAATAAATTTAATGAAATTTGAACTTTATCTTGAATTTGTGTTGGATTTGTTATCTCTTAATTTGAATTTAATTCACCATAAACACTTTGATAATCTCCACAAAAAAGTGATATATATATATATATGAGAGAGAGAGAGAGAGAGAGAGAGTTTAATGAATATGATATAACTAAGACATTTTAAAAAAAACAGAAGTCACAATTCTCTAATATATGAGTATATATAAGTCGAAGTTGATCCAACTACGGTTACCAATTTACCATGCGTACTGCAAAATATCAACTTTTAAAAAAAATTATCGAACATTATTAAATTAATTTGATATGTTATCTTATAATTTTTTGATTAAAATTACCGAATCAAAGTTTCAATTGAGCAGGTTTACTATTTTAAAATGTCTTGAATGTCTTCCTTATTGAAAAAAGTTAAAACTTATGTTTAATTGGTAACATACCTAAGTTCTAATTTTTGCCAATAGGCAGAACTTCAGGTAAATTGAGCATGTTTAATGTCTTGAAATATCCTGAACATCTACCTTATTGGCACAAGTTTAAATTTTTAAATTGGAGGTATTTATTAAAAAAACAATGTCAAGCGGGACAAAAAATAAAAATCAACACTTATGAAGATCATTTTTGTAAGTTTTTTTTACAAGGAAAAAAATATCAAGACCAGTTCATCTTAGGGTCATTACGTAACTTGATCATGGAAAAGAGCTAAGATAAAAGGTGTCACGACCCAGACCATCGTGATTGGCACCCACACTAACCCTCCGGTGGGAGAACCCTTACTACAACCCAACTAAGCAGCCTTCACCAAAATACTACACATTTCAAGATACGGAAGCAGGTTTAAATGTAGAATTTATATAGAGTTCCCATAAACTCCAAAGGTTTAAATAAACTAGCAAAACTAATGTGGAAGAACAACCCCTAGAACTTGAAAGTCATTGTACCAAACTCTACTAACGACAAGTGTAAGAACAAGGGTACAACCCCAAAACTAAACAAACACCTTAAACAAGTTGTCTGAGTCCGAAAAGAGTGGACTTAAACAAGAGAGTTCCATGGCAGCCTGAAAGAACTGGCTCACCTTTGAATCCGGTCACGCTCAATAGTCACCTAGCTGAGGTATATCAACAGCCGCCTGAAGATGCCCTATACTCAACAAAGAACAAGCAAGTGCAGTATATGTACACAACCACATTGTACTGGTAGGATGACGCGGCTATCCCAATAAGTGCAATATAAGCAAGTAATCACAACATAGTAAACAAGAATATACAGAATATATACAATATCAATATCATTTCAGGATCAAGTCAATGGTCCTCTCATGGAACCCAATTCAACGGTCCTCTCATGGAACCCATACACAAACTGTTAGTGTACCGGATCGTGGCACCCGTTCCAAGTTAGTGTGTCGGATCGTGACACCCGTTCCAATTTGTATGTCGGTACGTGACATCCGATCCAATATGTATGTCGGTACGTGACATCCGATTCCAGTTAGTGTGTCAGAATGTGACACCCGCTCCATTCAACATACCACAATCACAATCACAATGTACATTCTCATAATTATACAATCAAGAGGTGATTCATGGTATAGTTATTTGTTCATACTCATTTCCATTAGGTGTGATCAATAATGCAACATTCGCATACATACATGCAATACAATGAAGCAATTACTAACATATATCACACAAACATGAAATCACAACCATCACCTACATCGAACAAAACTTGAATCCCCTAAGAAACTTGATTCTTTCTCTTCCGGATTCTTTCCGCTTTTTCTTGGTCTACAAACAATCAATATAATGCAAGGATCAATAAACGAAGCCTAATTACCCGGATTATAATCGAAATTATCAACCCTAGGCCAAACCATGATCCCAATACCCAACTTAGGGCTTTTTCCACCATTAACTTTAGGCCAAAACCCTCGCCCAACGATAATTACCCATGAATTTACGTTCTACGGATCAAAAAATGGATTAGGGGAGTAAAATCCTTACCTTTAGCAACAAAATTCATGGAAAACCTTCAAGAAATAACCCTGGGTCGTCCCTTAGCTCTCAAGAACGAAACTTGCAGAAAAATAACGGTTTTGGATTTTAATACCGACTTATTTTGCGACTGGCCCGCTACAGCGGAACCCATCCCGTTACAGCGGCCCCGCTCTGGCGGCACTAATCCTGCTCTGGCGGCTTGCGCAGAGATAGAACATCGGAATTAGAGTTTCAAACCCCCATTTCACAACACATATTCAACCCATGACATTCAAAACAACCCGTTTACGCTAAGACCAGTTTCGGGGGTTCCACTCGCCCGAATTCGATTCCGTAATGTCGTACGGGTTCCTTAACGTTTATTTATCCAATCATGTGATCAAATTTGTAATTAGATCTCTCATTTATTACCAGATTTCCCTAGACCTCCTTAACTCAAATTTCGTCCAAATCTGGACTAGGCTAGGAATTTTCAAGTTACTACTCAACAGTTTTCTGACCCCAATTCTTTCCCCATTGGCTTTTCCCTAACGACGGAATCAGGTCGTTACAATAGATACCAATTTACCTGTCACACCCCGAGCCAACACCCCGGACGTGGCTGGCACTCGAGAACCATTGCTGGCCCCAAGCAAACCCTTGGCCTGACTTACTTACTTAGCGGAAGACTTAAACATAAGAAATAGTCTCAAATAAGGAACTCATGAATGAAAATTAGAATTTTTTTATGGAAACATTCACACTAGCCAAAATGGCTTCTCCAGTCTCATAGCAAAACATCTGAAATACAAGACTAAGGAAACTATAACTATCCGTCTATGAAGCCTCTAAACAATGAGGGATGTCGGGACAAGAACCCCGATTATCCTAACAACTGAAAAACTAGAAAGCAAAGTAAAAGGAGTCCTCCGAAAAGCAAGGAGGCACACCAACTGACTCTGAGTGCTCAACTGGATCAACGAGGCGCTGGATGCTGATCCTGGTTACCTGTGTCTACATCATAAAATAATGTCGGCCAAATGGCATCAGTACATTGAATGTACGAGTATGCAAGGGGAAAACTAAACATAACATAAGCTTGAAAGGAATCTGAAAGGAGCAGTTACCTTGGATTTACTCAACTCATGAATAACCCAACTCAAATGCAAAATAAAAACAACAATAAAGGTGCAGTTTATACAAAGCATTTAAAGCAATAAGTGGTAACTCGATATATTTAAAGAAATACAATAACAACTCAATTACATATAATTTAATATAATACTGTGGGAGTTTCTCTAACCGACAACCACCATTATGAGCCTAAGTGATGATACAACATCTTGCCCACGCTGCTAGAACAGTCATATACTTTGCTGTCATATAGAACGCCTTAACTTAGTGGATCCACTAGTCTATGCTTAAAAGCACTAAGGAGTCATCTAAAAAGTATGATCATTTCTACCCATGATGGCTACATGGTTTATGGAGACTTGAGTTATTATGAACTCGCATCCCCATATCGGTGCTCAATACTACTCCCAAAATATACTCAGCTCATGTGTTTTAAAAACAAAACTCTTTCTTTGGTTTGAGATAATTACTCAACACTTAGCTTAAAATCTCTCTTGGAAATCGGTGTTTCCCTTTCTTGCTTAAATTTGAAAATATTTTTAACTCTTGGGAATACTTAGTTCCCGTATACATTTCGAAGAAATGAACTTAACTCTTTACTCTTTGCTCAACTCAAAACTCAAGTCTTAAGACAAAGTTAACTTGACTCTTAACTTTTCTTGAATTGAATTATGGATTCAAAGTTCATGATCTTATGTTTATGGATGATTTCATGATGTTTAAACGTACCTTAGAGTATAGAAATCGACTAGAAAACATAGGTACGTTGCTAAGGAACTAGTATGGAAAGAAGTGGGAAAGGGTGGAAAGCCTGGCGTCCCTGGCGCTCTGAGCGACGTGGGGCGCCAGAGAGAAAACTTCAGGAACTGACTTGGGGCACTCTGGCTGGCGCGGTGCCCCAGAGATCAAACTTCAGAACCCTGTTGGGGAGCTCTGGCTGGGGGGCGCTCAGGCCCCAGCCCAGGTGACTTCCGACTTTTCTTCTTCATTTTTCAACTATAAACCCTCTAATTTCACTTGGTTCTTTCCCCAAACACTTAGAATCAACTAAATCATCAATATGTGTAAGATTAAACTCGAAAACACACCTAAAAGAATGAATCAAACTCAAGACACATCAACAACAAGAACCCACAAAAATTCAAACGAATTTCATCAAGAACTCATAAGATTTGCTTTCAAAACAATACAACTTCGCTGAGTTGAATAATGATTGGCGCGTGGGTGAACTAACCCAACGCTATGTGATCTCACATACCTCGTAGGGATTAACCCTTGACGAAATCCACACGAAATCTCCAAGAAATAGACGAATCTTGAACTTTCTTCTTCTTCTCCTCTTTTCTCTTTTCTCCAAGACCTAGCGTGAATTTCCAATTGACTAAACTGATCTAATTCTGATTAGACCCCAAATAAACCCTAAAAACGAAATAAAATAATTTGTAAGGAAAAGACCAAACTACCCTTCAAAAATCCGGATTAGACTTTCCTTATTTGAACATCCCAACTTCAAATGGACATATCTCACTCATACTAACTCGGAATTGTGCAAACTCGGCGGCGTTGGAAAGATAATTCCAAGATCTTTCCTACGGTATCCGGAAGTACACCTAACTCATATTTGCTAGGAGTTATGGTCCTTTGAAGTTGACCAAAAACTCAAACTTAGCTTAACTTAACCAATTTTCCAGATTTTTATTATTATCAAAAATCACTCTTTCTAATTCTAGCTCTTTCTAGTTCTTTCAGTTAGGGAGATGTTAGAATATCTCCCCCTTGGGAAAATCCATCCTCGAATGAGATTACTCTTAGTAAGCTAAGTTTGTAACATCAAACATCTAGTTCACACACCTAACAAGCAAATCTAACATATCAAGCATATCAATTAAAGAGTACTAAGAAGAGAATTAGTACCTTGATCTGGACTTTCTTTTGGCTCAAAGAGATGTTGATATTTCTTCTTCATATCCTCCTCAGCGTCCCAAGTAGCCTTTTCAACAAATTGATTTCTCCAAAGAACTTTGACTGATGCTACTTCCTTGGTCCTCAACTTGCGAACCTGACGGTCTAGAATCTAAACAGGGATCTCCTCATAAGACAAACTATCCTTGATACCAATATCTTCAGTTGGTATGATAAGTGAAGGATCTCCCATGTACTTTTTCAACATGGAAATATGAAATACTGGATGAACCGCTACTAACTCTTGGGGTAGCTCTAACTCATAAGCTACATTACAAACCCTTTTGGATATTCTGTAAGGGCCAATATACCGGGGACTAAGCTTCCCCTTCTTACCAAATCTCATAACACCCTTCATGGGTGGAACTTTCAAGTATACCCAATCATCTACTTCAAACTATAACTCCCTTCTCCTAAAATCAGTGTAGGATTTCTGACGACTCTGCGCTGTTTTCAACCTCTCTTGAATAACTTTCACTTTCTCCATAGCTTGATGAACTAAGTCTGGTCCTATCAACCCAGCTTCACCAACTTCAAAACATCCAATAGGAGATCTGCATCTTCTCCCATAAAGAGCTTCATAAGGAGCCATCTAGATGATGGAATGGTAACTATTGTTGTAAGCAAACTCAATGAGAGGTAAGTGATCATCCCAATTACCCTTGAAATCAATAACACAGGCCCTCAACATATCTTCTAAGGTCTGAATAGTGTGCTCTTCTTGACCATTTATCTGAGGATGGAAAGCAGTACTGAAGTTCACCTTTGAATCCAAGCCTTTCTGAAATGATTTTCAGAACTGTGCAGTAAATTATGCACCTCTATCTGAAATAATGGAAACTGGAATTCCATGAAGTCTGACTACCTCTTGAATGTATAACTTGGCATAATCTTCTGCTGAATAGGTAGTCTTTACTGGCAAAAAGTGGGCTGATTTCATCATTCTGTCAACGATCACCCAAATAAAATTATGCTACCTGCGAGACCTTGGTAAACCTGTGATGAAATCCATATTAATTATCTCCCATTTCCATTTCGAAAGTTCTATATTCTGAGCCATACCACCGGGCCGTTGGTGCTCTACTGTAACTTTTTGGCAATTTGGACACTTAGCAATAAATTCTGCAACGCCCTTCTTCATATTACTCCACCAATACACTTCTCTCAAATCACGATACATCTTTGTGGAACCCGGATGGATAGAATATCTGGAGCTATGAGCTTCCTCCATAATCCTTTCTTGAAGTTCATCCACCCTTGGTACACACAACCTACCTTGATATCTCAATACACCATCTCATCCTTGTTCATAAGCCATTACTTTTTTCTTATGAACATTTGCCTTCAATTCAAGAAAAATAGGGTCTTGGTCTTACTTCTCTTTTACTTATGACAATAATGATGATTTAGCCCCATTCATCACCACTACTCCTTCTGTGGAATCCATTAGTCGAACTCCTAATCGTGCAAGTCTATGCGCATCTCTCGCTAGCTCTTTCTTATCTTCCTCAAAATGGGCGGTACTACCCATAGACAACCTGCTCAAGGAATCAATAACAACATTATCCTTACCTGGGTGATAAAGGATACTCATGTCATAATCCTTGAGTAATTCTAACCACCTCCTTTGTCTGAGATTAAGCTCTTTCTGACTAAACACATACTGAAGACTCTTGTGTTCGATAAACACATCTACATGAACACCATAAAGATAATGGCGCCATATTTTCAAAGCAAAAACCACGGCAGCCAATTCTAGATCATGGTTTGTGTAATTCTGATCATGAACTTTCAAGTGTCTGGAGGCATAAGCTATAACTTTGTAATTTTGCATTAACACACAACCCAAACAAACTCTAGAAGCATCACAATACACAAAAAAACCTTGAGTACCTTCTGGTAAGGTCAATACTGGGGCATTATTCAACCTTTTTTTCAATTCTTGAAAGCTCTTCTCACAAGCTTCAGACCATTGAAACATCACTATTTTCTGAGTCAACTTGGTCAAAGGGGATGAAATAGATGAGAACCCCTCCACGAACCTTCTATAATAGCCAGCTAAACCCAAGAAACTCCTAATATCAGTTGGAGATGTGGGTCTATGCCAATTCTGCACTGCCTCTATTTTTTGGGTGTCAACTCTAATTCCATTACCGGAAACAATGTGACCTAAGAATTCCACAGACTCAAGCCAAAACTCACATTTTGAGAACTTAGCATGTAACTCCTTATCCTTTAGAGTTTGGAGAACTACTCTGAGATGACTAGCATGATATTCCTCATTCCTTGAATAGTTTAGTATATTATCAATTAACACGATAACAAATATATCTAAATAAGGCTTGAATACTTTATTCATAAGGTCCATGAACGCTGCAGGTGCATTGGTTAAACCGAACGATATGACCAGAAAATCATAATGACCATAACGGGTCCTGAATGCAGTCTTTGGAATATCACATTCCCTTACTTTCAACTGATAGTAGCCTGATCTGAGGTCTATCTTTGAAAAACAAGAAGCACCTTGAAGTTGATCGAATAGATCATCAATTCTCGGAAGAGGATACTTATTCTTAATAGTAACCTTGTTCAACTGACGGTAATCTATGCATATTCTAAGAGTACCATCCTTCTATCTCACAAATAAGACCGGAGCTCCCCAAGGTGAGACACTTGGTCGAATAAAACCTTTCTCTAAGAGATCTTTCAACTTCGCTTGCAACTCTTTCAACTCTGCTGGTGCCATTCTATATGGAGGAATAGATATAGGACGGGTATCGGGAAGAATGTCTATGCCGAAGTCTATCTCTCTCACAGGAGGGACTCCAGGTAGATCATCAGGAAAGACTTATGGAAACTCACTCACAACTGGAACTGGCTCAATAAGAGGTGTCTCAACACTAGAGTCATTAACTCGGACTAAGTGATAGACACAACCTTTAGAAACTAACTTTCTCACCTTAAGGTACGAAATAAAATGACCCTTAGGCACTGCTGAACCACTCTTCCACTCTATAAATGGCTCATTTGGAAACTGGAACTTGACTACTCGAGTTCTACAATCTATTGATGCATAACAGGCATGAAGCTGGTCCATACCTAGAATGACATCAAAATCTACCATTTCTAACTCAACTAAATCAGCCATGGTACTCTTGTTATTAATGGAAATTGTACAATCACGATAGACTCTCTCAGCTAGAATAGACTCACCAACAGGTGTAGAAACACTGAAGGGCTCAAGAAATTGCTCAGGAAGAATATAAGAGTTCATAGCAACATAAGGAGTCACAAAAGATAAACTTGCTCCTGGGTCTAACAAAGCATAAACATCAAGAGTAAAGACGTTGATCATACTAGTGACAACATCTGGAGAATTCTCTTGCTCTTGACGACTAGTGATCGCATAAAGGTGGTTTGCCCCTCCGCCAGTACCGGAAGTAGCTCCTCTAGGTATAGCCCTTTCATGTGGATCGAATGAAGAAGACTGAGCTCTATTGCCCCTATTACCATTTTCCTGCTTGTTCTTAGGACACTCTCGCATAAAATGGCCATTTTGGCCACACTTGAAGCAACCAGTGGAGCCATCACGAAACATCCCTGAGTGGTTCCTACCACACTTAGCACATGCTGGAGGCTTACTACCCCCTTGTGCCATACTACCCTGAGAATAGGCAGGTTTAGCTCTGAAATTCTGACTATTGTACTCACTTTTGTTTCTGGGTGCAGGTGCACTAGCAGATGATGGAGCAGGTCTGTTTTGCTTTTGTTGGAAAGAAGACCGGTTCACATTATTTCTTTGTTGCCCGGACTCATTTCTTTTCTTCGCTTTCTTGTTTCTAAACTCCTCCCTATCCCTCAGCTTCTCTTCCTCAACTTGCGGCACATAGACCATTAACCTTGCTATATCCATGTCCCCAATTAGCATGGCTTCCTTGCCCTCTTTGCTTGACAGACGGGAAAACCCAGCAACATAAAGACTCATCCTGCTTCTCATATCCGCAACCATATCTGGAGCATATCGGGAAAGTTGGGTGAACTTTAAGCTGTACTCATGAACACTTAGTGAATCCTGCTTAAGAGTGAGAAACTCTCATACCTTGGCCTCTCTCAGTTCTCAGGGAAAGAAACGCGCCAAGAAGGCCTCCTCAAAGCAAGCCCAACTCGCAGGTGGTGCTTCCTCAGCTCTACCCTTCTTCCACTGGTCAAACCAAGTCCTAGCAATATCCTTCAGTTGATATACAACTAGTTCTACTTGCTCAGCATCGGCAACGTGCATAACTTCAAATACCTTTTACAGTTCCTCCACAAAACTCTCCGGATCCTCAGTAGTGCTTGAACCAGTGAAACTTGGAGGATTCATCCTCAAGAACTCTCGGATCCTCGAAGTATGAGCCACTTCCTGTCTAGCTCGTCTTTGTTGCCCAACTTGGTTAGTCACAGCTTTGCTTAACATTCGAATCGCTTCCCTGAACTCAGCATTCGTGACTTCTCCTTGAGGTTGAAGTTCAGGTTCATTTGGTACCCCTTGTCTTTGCGGTTCAACATTCCTTCTAGCAGGACGACCTCTGACAACTCTTCGTAGAGGCATGATCAACTGAAAGAGACGCACAAGCACAAATTAGAAGAAAATTTTTAGAGATCAAACTCTAACGCATGAAATTAGTGTGAAATAAGTGATATAATTTCCTAAGTGTTGTAGCATCCTAATTATAGATGTGATGCGCTTCACACCGATAACTAGGACTCTACGTACACGACTTCATAGACTCCCTAGGACTCTTGAACTCTGTGCTCTGATACGAAGTTTGTCACGCCCCGAGCCAACACCCTAGATGTGGCTGGCACTCGAGAACCATTGTTGGCCCAAAGCGAACCCTTGGTCTTGTTTACTTACTCAGCGGAAGACTTAAACATAAGAAATAGTCTCAAATAAAGAACCTATGAATTAAACTTAGAATGTCTTTATGGAAAGATTCACACTAGCCAAAATGGTTTCTCCAGTCTCATAGCAAAACATCTGAAATACAAGACTAAAGAAACTATAATTATCCGTCTATCAAGCCTCTAAATAATGAGGGATGTCGGGACAAGACTCCCGATCATCCTAACAACTGAAAAATTGGAAAGCAAAGTAAAAGTAGCCCTCCGGAAAGCAAGGAGGCTCACCAACTGATTCTGAGTGCTAAACTGGATCAACGAGGAGCTAGATGCAGATCCTGGTTACTTGTGTCTACATCATAAAATGATGCAGGCCAAATGGCATCAGTACTTTGAATGTACGATTTTGCGAGAGGAAAACTAAACATAACATAAGCTTGAAAGGAATCTGAAAGGAACACTTACCTTGGTTTTACTCAACTCATGAATAACTAAACTCAAATGCAAAGTAAAATCAACAATAAAGGTGCAGTTTATACAAAGCATTTAAAGCAATAAGTGGTAACTCGATGGATTTAAAGAAATACAATAACAACTCTATTATATTTAAAGTAATATAATACTGTGGGAGTTTTTCTAACCGACAACCACCACTATGAGCCTAAGTGATGATACAATGTCTGGCCCACGCTACCAGAACTGTCCTATACTTTGCCGTCATATAGAACGCCTTAACTAAGTGGATCCACTAGTCTATGCTTAAAATCACTAAGGAGTCATCTAAAAAGTATGATCATTTCTACCCATGGTTTATGGAGACTTGAGTTATTATGAACTCGCGTCCCCATATCAGTGCTCAGTACTACTCCTAAAATACACTCAGCTCATGTATTTTAAAAATAAAACTCTTTCTTTGGTTTGAGATAATTACTCAAAACATACCTTAAAAGCTCTCTTGGAAATCGGTGTTTGCCTTTCTTGCTCAAATGTGAAAACATTTTATCTCTTGGGAATACTTTGTTCCCGTATACATTTCGAAGAAATGAACTTAACTCTTTACTCTTTGCTCAACTCAAAACTCAAGTCTTAAAAAAAAGTTAAAACGTTTGTAAAAGACTTTTGGAAAACTCTATGAACTCCTCTTGACTTGACTCTTAACTTTCCTTGAATTGAATTATGGATTCAGTGTTCATAATCTCATATTTATGGATGATTTCATGATGTTTAGACGTACCTTAGAGTATAGAAATCGACTATAAAGCATAGGTACGTTGCTAAGGAACTAGTACGGAAAGAAGTGGGAAATGGTGGAAAGCCTGGCGTCCCTGGCGCCAGAGGGAAAACTTCATGAACTGACTTTGGGAGCTCGTGCTGGTGCGGCGCCCCAGAGGTGAAACTTCAGAGCCCCTGTTGGGGCGCTCTAGCTGGGGCGGCGCCCCAGGCCCCTGCCCAGGTGACTTCCGACTTTTCTTCTTCGTTTTTCAACTCTAAACCCTCTAATTTCACTAGGTTCTTTCCCCAAACACTTAGAATCAACTAAATCATCAATATGTGTAAGATTATACTCGAAAACACACCTAAAATCATGAATCAAACTCAAGAAACTTCAACAACAAGAACCCACAAGAATTCAAATGAATTTCATCAAGAACTCATAAGATTTGCTTTCAAAACAATACAACTTCACTGAATTGAATCATGATTGGCGCGTGGGTGAACTAACCCAATGCTATGTGATCTCACATACCTCGTAGGGATTAACCCTTGGCGAAATCCACACGAAATCTCCAAGAAATCGACGAATCTTGAACTTTCTTCTCCTTTCTCCTCTTTTCTCTTTTCTCCAAGCCCTAGCGTGAATTTCCAATTTATTAAACTAATCTAATTCTGATTAGACCCCAAATAAACCCCTAAAAATGAAATAAAATAATTTGGTAAGGAAAAGACCAAACTACCCTTCAAAATTCCGGATTAGACTTTCCTAATTTGAACAACCAACTTCAAATGGGCATATCTCACTCATACTAACTCAGAATCGCGCAAACTCGGTGGTGTTGGAAAGATAATTCCAAGATATTTCCTACGGTATCCGGAAGCACACCTAACTCATCCTGAGCTAAGAGTTATGGTCATTTGAAGTTGACCAAAAACTCAAACTTAGCTTAACTTAACCAATTTTCCAGATTTTTATTATTTTCAAAAATCACTCTTTTTAATTCTATCTCTTTGTAGTTCTTTCAGTTAACGAGATGTTACATTACCCATCACTTGTCCCCGAGTGATAAACTAGGAAAGACTGGCTAACGTAAGGGTAGAGTAGTACCTGAATTGCTGAACAACTGGGGATACTTGTCTCGCATGTCCTTAGCTTCCGGACATCGCGATCAAGAATTTTAACCGGTTCTTCCTCATACATAAGGTCTTGTTTAACAAAACTGAGTCTCACTTTATGATATAATCTCCGTCTCCAAACCAACCTATTGAATACCTACACATCCTTCCATACATTGCCTCAATGAAGTCATCACAATACTCGAGTGATAATTATTGTTGTATGTTCACTTAACTAACAACAAAGCTATTCCCAATAACAACCAAAGTTGATAGTACACATGTATGCAACATGTTATCAAGGACTTGACACAAACATCAGGATGCATCCTTTCTCACATAACCATGATAAAATTCTAAATCAATACTCGCTAAAATTAGAGGTGGACATGAACCAACCAACACACACTCATAATACTCAAACAATCATACTTCTTATCAACATCTCCTTCTCACAACATAAATTTTCATGAGCTTAAGTTATAAAAATTTGATCTTTAGACATCAGATACTCATCGAGGGATATGTCCAACCATACAAACCCTCCAACAACACTATCGAAATGTTAGATTTTGTAATTATAGATTACCTCTTAAGAATCTTAGAATTGGATCCAAATGACCCCCACATTCAACCACACATAATCGATATATGACCTCGACAACTAGATGAATATTAAGATTGTCGGACAACCATAATTATGCATGGTAGCTCTTCTATAAACTCTCATAAGCAAGGTGGTACATGTAAAACCACTGAAATAGTTTAACAACTCCACGACAACACCAAATATGTCATATGAAATAACCAAGTCTTTCCAATCATCTCACTCAACCAAGAGAACATCACAGGATCGGTACACCTTATCCACCACTCGGGATCCACCCACAAAAGTGAAAACACATGTGAGCTTAGCTAGTGAATCATACTCACAACCATGTACAAAATACAATAGATGGTGACATAACAATTTTACGAAATAAATATTGAATAACATTAAAAGTTTTCCACTGGAGAGTCGATACCAGTCAATTCCATTCACTGGACTCCACATACTCTTCACATCCTTCCACTGAAGCCCATACTCTCAATACTAACAACCATCATAACCACTCCGATAATTTACCTTACTTTAAACCAATATTTTTTAAATGAAAACCTTTCTTAGGTACTTTAACAATCAACAGTAATCAACTTTACAACTCAACCCAGGTGTAAGTCCTTTCAATTTCTCAATACCTGATACAATTGATCATTCCTCACATTGCAAATTACTACCTTGACAAAATATATCACCAGAAATGTAGACTTTCAATGAAAAAATCTGAATTGTAAATTCAGTCGTATAACACAATCCCCTTATCTATCAACATTATCTTATACCTCGAAGATTTTTATGAATTCATGGATCTTCGCATTATCATGGATCACATATCCATCGATCTCACAATATCTTTCGCTAAAAATTCAATCATACTCATTATGAAACTCAAAACAAAACAAGCACTTATCATCACACTCGAGCTAATGTATGTACCCTCATTTCTCATGTCTTTTCCAATAGTTTTTAACCAATCTGACGGACTTGTAACACTATTACCATAGTCACAGCAAAACGAATGAAATCACGCGTCTTTGAACCCAATTATCTACCCCTCTGAATATATCTATTTAGCCTTTGCAATCAATAAAATATTCTTGCCCTTGCCTCTCTCTAAAGGTTGTAATACATCCCACTATTTTTCCTTCATTATGACTCTAGCTCTTTTAAATTCTATTCGAGTGGTGTCCCACCATCTCTTAAAACTTTCCATACAACCACGTTATTCACCAAATATTAGAAAATCACAACCTTAGATACTTGCAAGTCATAATTACTATATAAAATTCGCTTAAACAACAATCTTATTATATAGTTGCATCCCCTCACAATCCATCACGAACTCTTATTACCATAATGCTCAATTAGCATTGGCTATCACTACGAAGTCAACCTTTTCATAGACATGACACCTCAAATTCAGGTATACTCATCAAATTCAAAGGACTAACCCAATTTATATGCACTTTCTTACTAACATCTTCAATTGCATTCACCCAAGTATACTAATTGGGACTTTCTTTATCCATAAGCTTGTCATTCCGGTATCAATCCACTCGTTATGGCTTAAGATAAAATCATCAGTCCTCACACCACCATCCTTCTTCTTAACAAACAAGACAGGAGCACCCCACGTGGAAAAACTAGGACGATAAAACCTTTATCAAGAAGCTCTTGGATTTGAGCTTTAAGCTCTCTCAGTTCTGCCAGAGCCATGCGATAAGGAGGAATGGACATGGGGCGAGGGCCAGTTTCCAAATCAATGCAGAAATCTATATCTCTATCCTGAGGAATACCAGGCAAATCAGTAGCAAACACTCCTCTAAATTGAGACACTACATGAATAGACTCAATAGAGGGAGACTCAACCTCAACATCCCGAATATGAGCCAAATAAACCAAATAACCCTGCCCCACCAGTTTACTACCCCGCACAAAAGATACGACCTTAGCAAACTTAGGCTTGTACCCCCTTCCCACTCTAACCTTTCCCTATCTAAGATCTCTAGAGTTACCAACTTAGCATTACTGTTAAGCACATCATAATAGGGGGACAACCAAGTCATGCCTATATCAAGTCAGTAATATCCAACATAACCAAATTAGCCCAAGTCTCAAAATCCATAAACACAACAGGACAAACATGATATACAAGGGTGACTATGACTGACTCTTCAACTGGGGTAGAAACATGGATGGTGGCATCAATTACATCACAAATCATATCAAATCCCAAGGAAAACTGAAAAGACACATAAGAATAAGTAGAACCCAGATCAAACAACACATTAGCCATCGGGTCAGAAACAAACATAGAACCTGTGACAACTGCATCAGACACCTCAGCCTCGGTCTTGCCCGAAAAGGCATAAAACTGAGCCCTGTCATCTTGACGGGCAACCTCTTTGCCTGGCTGCACTACTCCTCAACCTGCATTACCATTTCCTCGGCCTCCACGACCTCGCTGATTTCCTCCTCATATGCCCAGGTTCTCCACAAAGTTAACACACTTAATAACTTAACCCAGTAAACATCGTTGTCATTGGAGCAGTCGTATCCTGACCATCCTTGATATATAATCAATCCATGAAATCATAGTATAACTTTAACCTCAATTGACATAACTTAATTTCATCATTCGCTAAACTACCCATACATGTTATGACAACAATACTAAATGCATCTTCCCAAGTAATGGTGTTCATTATCTACCCGTCCCTTACCAAAACTTCTTAGATGTTGTTACCTATAATCTGGAATCTGCAAATCTGACCTTAATCCATTCACAAGCGACGATGGTAGCTAGCGATTCCCACAAAACTCCTAATTTCAATCACAAAACTAGGTCGGACCCAATTCCTGACTGCTTCAATCTTTAGGGGATCTACCATTACCCCTTCCCTTGAAACTACATGCCCCAAAAAGGCAACCGAAGTCAACCAAAACTCATACTTAGAAAATTTAGCATACTATTTTTGTCTCCCAAGGATACTCGAAACTATACGAAGATGGTCAACATGTTCTTCCTCACTCTTAGAATAAACTAAAATGCCATCAATAAATACTATAACAAACGAATCAAGAAATGGTTTGGACACACCATTCATCAAAATCACAAAAGTTGCAGGCGCATTTGTCAACCCAAACGACATAACTAGGAACTCATAGTGCCCATGAAGGGTCCTAAATGTCGTTTTTGGTATATCCTCAGGCCTAATCTTTAACTGAGGATATTCAGACCTTAGATCAATCTTAGAGAAAACTGATGCACCCTGCAACTGGTCAAAAAGATTATCTATCCGAGGCGGTGGATACTTGTTCCGAATGGTGACCCAATTCAACTGTCGGTAGTCTATACACATCCTCTCTTGCTAGTGATGGTGTTACCACTTCTGTTGCTCTAGTTCGGCCCATAGAGTGAAGGAGGAAGATACCAATTTGTATCACCCAGATACCAATTGGATTCAAGTCATAGCACGATGGAGTAGAAAGAAGTTAGTTTTTTCCTACAGTCCTATAGCCTCTCGAAGAAAACTACGGACATCTTCGTACCGTTCCGAAAGACTCTACTAGACTCGTTTTGGTACAATGAGATCAACGAACCTAGGGCTCTGATACCAGCTTTTTCACGACCCAGACCGTCATGATTTGCAGCCACACTAACCCTCCGGTGGGAGAACCGTCACTACAACCCAACTAAGCACCCTTAACAAAAATACTACACATTTAAATATACGGAAGCAGGTTTAAATATAGAAATTATATAGAGTTCCCATAAACTCCAAAGGTTTAAATAAACTAGCCAAAATAATACGGAAGAATAACCCCTAGAACCTGAAAGTCATTGTAACAAAACTCTACTAACGACAAGGGGTACAACCCCGAAACTAAACAAACAGCTTAAACAAATAGTCTGAGTCCGAAAAGAGTGGACTTAAACAAGAGAGATCCATGGCAGCCTGAAAGAACTGGCTCACCCTTGAATCCGGTCAGGCTCAATAGTCACCTAGCTGAGGTCTATCAATAGCCGCCTGAAGATGCCCTATAGTTAATAAAGAACAAGCAAGTGCAGTATCAGTACACAACCACAATGTACTGGTAGGATCACGCGGCTATCCCAATAAGTGCAATATAAGCAAGTAATGAAAACACAGTAAATAGGTATATACCGAATATATACAATATCAATATCATTTCAGGATCAATGTACAATTCAACCTTTTTCAATAATACACATGCATATAACAAGTCAATGGTCCTCTCATGGAACCCAATTCAACAGTCCTCTCATGGAACCCATACCCAAACTGTTAGTGTACCGGATCGTGGCACCGTTCCAAGTTAGTGTGTCCAATCGTGACACTCGTTCCAATTTGTATGTCGGTACGTGACATCCGAACCAATATGTATGTCGGTACGTGACATACGATCCCAGTTAGTGTGTCGGAACGTGACATCGACTCCATTCAATATACCACAATAACAATCACAATGTACATTCTCATAATCATACAATCAAGAGGTGATTCATGGCATATAGTTATTCGTTCATACTCATTTACATTAGGTGTGATCAATAATGCAACATTCGCATACATACATGCAATACAATGAAGCAATTACTAACATATATCACACAAACATGAAATCACAACCATCACCTACCTCTAATAAAGCTTGAATCCCATAAGAAACATGATTCTTCCTCTTCCAGATTCTTTCTGCTTGTTCTTGGTCTACAAACAATTAATATAACGCAAGGATCAATAAACGAAGCCTAATTACCCAGATTATAATCAAAATTATCAACCTTAGGCCAAACCCATGATCCCAATACCCAACTTAGGGCTTTTTCCACCACTAACTTCAGGCCAAAACCCTCCCCCAACGATAATTACCCATGAATTTACGTTCTACGGATCAAAAAATGGATTAGGGGAGTAAAATCCTCACTTTAGCACCAAAATTCGTGGAAAACCATTAAGAAATAACCCTGGGTCGTCCCTAGCTCTCAAGAATGAAATTTGCAGAAAAATAACATTTTTGGGTTTTAATACCAACTTATTTCGCGACTGGCCCGCTACAGCGTCCCCGCTCTGGTGGCTTGCGCGGAGACAGAACTTCGGAATTAGAGTTTCAAACCCCCATTTCACAACACACCTTCAACCCATCACATTCAAAACAATCCGTTCACTCTAAGATCAGTTTCAGTGGTTCCACTCCCCCGAATTCGATTCTGTAAAGTCGTACGGGTTCCTTAACGTCTTAGTTATCTACTCATATGATCAAATTCGTAATTAGATGTCTCATTCATTACCAGATTTTTTTAGACCTCACTGACTCAGATTTCATACAAATCTGGACTAGGCTAGGAATTCCCAAGTTACTACTCAATAGTTTTCTGATCCCAATTCTTTCTCCATTGGCTATTCCCTAACGACGGAATCAGGTCGTTACAAAAGGTTGATATTTAATAGTAAAAATGATTCAACATTAATTTAAAAATTAATTAATCCTCTTTAATCTATAACCAAAATTATTTCAAACATAAACAACTTGCATTGTAATTGTTGCCATTTTTTTTTTTTTTTGATAAAATAATCACATTGAATCGGTTATTTCTAATTAAAGATATATATGAAAAAAATACAATTAGTAGTAAGTTTGAGATTATCTTTTAATCAATTTTCTAGTAAGCCTTTTTATTAGCAAAATAAAGTGGCAATGGATTAGTGCAATAATTAAGTCACAATTAACTTTATTTTGAAAAATAAAATACATACTCATTTAAAATACTTGTATTTTATAAATAATTTTTAAAAAATTAATAAAATGACATAATTAATATTTAAAAATTATATTTAATGTATATAATAATATATTAGTGTATTTCAATAAATGAAATGACAAAATAGCACCAAAATAATTTTAAATAATATTCTTGATATTTATAAATACTTATTTCACTCCGTTTGAAATTCAAGAAACTTGATCAATCAATTGAAAAATATAAATGGTCTACAACTAACCATCATCACCTCTAACCACCATATATATACACATACGTATGTGTTTATATATACTTTGTTGATATAATATTAGATCAATTTCACATTTTTTAAAATATATTATTTTTAAAATAATGACACATTTTACATATCCATATGTTAAAAACAATCTCAATTATTTAGTATTCAAATTTTAAGACCACATCTTAATATTTAGATGCATATTTAAATTCATACATTTAGATCTAAATACACATCTTACAATTCAGATATGCATTTAGTTTTCATACATTCTAATCTTATTAAAATACATGAGGCCTAAGGCATCTCAAACAATTATTTCATCTTCACTACATTGTACTTATCTCTTTTGGTAAAGGTTGTCAGCTTTTAATTTTACCTATTCTCGTATATCTGCTCATCCAACATTTGTATCTCTACAGTACTCTCTACAATAAGACCGTTAGCAAAAAATAAAAAAATATAATATACATATATATATTTATCAGTTGTCACTTGCAATCGTAAATAAGCATAATCAAAGATTAGTTTATATTTAACTTTAAAAAGGTATATAAAATAGTTAAATTATTTAGCTACAAATTTTAAATCGTTGTCATTTAAATATAAAGCTATGTTGTCACTAAGTCATAGGTTAATTAGAGACATGAAAATGTTTATCACTAATTGATTATATTATTAGTGACAAAAACTAAGGTCACAATTAAATATAAAAATTTGTGGCTAAAACTTACAACATTTAACTACGAACTCTAATTTGTCACTATTGCATAACTTATTTTTAATGACAAAATTTCTTCGTATCCAAAATTAGAACTCATCTAAGACAAATAAGAATGTCATAAATCAGATGCATTATTAGGGACAAAATAATATGTCCCCGATAACTTATAATTCATCATTAATAATACTTAATAAATAGCGCCAAACTATTTTTTGGTGGAAAACTTTAATATATTTTTGCAACATGACGAGATTTATTCCTTTTGATACTTCCATCAACATTGTACATTTTGAAAATCTACTTTATCTCGATAACATTCTTCCTTTTAGGAAAATCAACTAACTCCAAGGATTGATTTTTCTCAATGGCTTGAATCTCTTCAATCATTTCATTTTTCCACACAAGTTTTTTTGCAGCTTCTTCATAACATGTTGGTTCAGCAGTTAACAAGAAAAAACTACAAGATGCATAAACATTTTTCAATGAACAAAACTTTATTGGTGGCATTTCACTGGATGAAGCCAAAGATTGAGAGTTAGAGCTTGTTGGAATAGAACTGTTATTGCTGCTACTAAGAGGAGAAAGATTAGTATTACTATTGGAAGGAGGGGAATGATCAGAACCTGTTGATTAAAGAATTGTAGTATGATTTCCTTCTGATTGAACAGGAATATGGACTACTGAATCTTCTTTCTTGCCATTCCACTCCCAAGCTGCTTCTTTATTATAAAGAACATTCCTGTTGATAAGCAATTTTCCAATAGTTTGATTATATAGTCCATATTCTTTGATTGAGGACTATAACCAATGAAAATGCATATATTTGAGTTTTCATCTAGTTTAGAATGTATGTTAATCAAAGCATTAACTATACAACACAAGACTTTCAAGTAGCCAACTATTTGTTTCTGACCCATCCAAGCTTCGTATGTGCGATAAAAAATAACCTTTATTGGAGAGATGTTCACGAGGTACACAGATCTAACCGTTGCTTCTCTCAAAAAGTTAATTGAAAGTCCCCTTCAACTCAGTAAGCTTCTGGCAATCTCAACCACTGTGCAATTTTTTAGCTTGACAACTCCATTTTGCTGAGGCAAGTATGGTGCAGTAAGCTCCCTGCAAATTCCATTCTCATTACAAAATATCATTAGATTAAAATTCACCACCATGATCTGTGTGAAGAGCTTTTATCTAACAACTTTTTTGCTTCTCCACAAGTACGTTGAATTTTCTTAAATTCTCAAACACTTCAAATTTGAACTTCAGAAAGTAAGCCCAACTCATACGGCTGTAGTCATCAGGAAACAAAACAAAATATTGACTCCCACCAAGTGACTCAGTCTTCATTGGTCCACACAAGTCAGCATGTTGATAACACTTAAATTACTCACCAAAATAATTAAATGAGTAAGCAATTGCTAACAATATAAATACCAACAAAGAAGTCATGGTAGAATCCCAAAAGGAGTGATCTAAAGATAAGTATCCAATGAGGACATTAAGAAGAAAACGAATTCATTGTAGCAATTAGGACAAATGGGTGGATGATTAGACCAAATTGAATAAAAGAGTTTAGGGATCAATTATCACAATCCAACTAAAAACATCATTTTAAACATGTATGAGATGATCTAGGATTGTGGAAGTTGGTTTCAATAATGTAAATAAGGGGTACAAGTGCTATCACAATAATGCTAGACATATATGGATAGGATGGGTAATCTTTAACGACACAAATCTTCTTCTGATCTCAAAGAAACATATCGTAGAATCTCTTTTCGATTTCATCTCTGTAAATCTCAAATTTACCCAATACCTTACTAAAATCTCTCTTTCGAGCAGATTTAACAATTAGAATTGAACCACAATTTCCCTTTCAAGCAAACTACATAAATTAAACTTAAATTGCAAGCATTTATCAATTTACCCACTTCAGTTGATATCTTTCGAGCATTAATCAAAGATCTCGGCTAGGATTAAGTTTGCAACCTTAACACATAAATTAAACCCATGCAAAATAACTCAAATCCATTAATGAATAATAGTAAAATAGAGCAAGACACTAGACCCACTAAATTAAATTAACACGTAATCCCATAATGACACCCCTAAAATTGGGGTTTTAGACAAACATCATAAAACGAAAAAATAGTGTACAAATTATGTTTTCAAAAATTAAAGAGTTGAGAATCAACAATAATCTTCGAGACCCACTTTGAATATAACCCTCAATTGTAAATTACAAGATTGTTCAACACCCCAAAACGAAGAGAAAGGTAGAAAAAGTCTATTTCTAAATATGAAAAGTTAAAACAGGTAAAAATAAAAAGATATTGAAGATATACTTTAGCTCGCCTTTGGCTATTTATAATTTCCACAAAAATTAGTCTGAAGTTTCATGCGAGATGTGATCGGTGACATTAGTTGGGCTCACATTCATGATTTAGCGGATCGTCTTTTGATTCTCAGCTCGCCTTTTCTTAGCTTTAGGCTTCAGGTGTTTGAACCTCAGTCGGCCAACTGGATATAGTAAGCCTTTCACGTTCAGTGAATCAATGATTAGCCCCTTATTTTCCCATTCAGCCTTAATTTTAACTCAAATCTATGTCCCCTTCGGCGATGGAACTTCTAGCTCGCCCAACTGTTTCAGCGAAACGGTGTTTGCACTTTTCTTCGCCGACCTATCTTGAATATTTTCAAAACTGAACATTGTAACTTTAAGCGAGGTCTAACATATTGGACGATCCGCCATTTGTGTTAGGCGATCCTCAACTGGGACTTTACATTCTTTTTCAATGTTTTTTGCCTCTTTTTCATAGATTCATCTGTGCCATGTCCTTTAGCCTTCATAGCTGCAAAACATCAAAATAACATTAGATAAGGACATAAATAGGCATTGAGGACACTATTTGTTGAAATAAAAAGGCCTTCATTGAGTCAAAATCTCACACTTCTCAACACCCCCAACTCAAACTTTTGTTTTTCCTCAAGTAAATCAAGAACACAAAAAGTTCAATAAGGGTGTCTACACTAGTTCTCAATGCGATTCAATATGAAAGTTTCATCACAAGACTACTAACATGTATATGCAATATGTTAAATATGCTCAAGAAGTTTCAAATGATGACTAGCCGGTATCAATCAAAGCTCAAGCTCACTAATGCTCTTTCATAACGAAAAACTATGCTTCAACAAAAGAATTCAAATGCCCTCACAACAAAAAATGATTCCATGCTATCACAAAGCACATCAACAAAGAAGTTAAGAATAAATACAACACTCACTCTAGAAAAGAGAAATAAATGCAAGTATCATCTCACAGGTTTATCCATAACTTCCAATATCATGCAACCTGATTTTAGCAAGATATCCAGGGTCTTTAAGTCTTGTAATGGGGATGAGGGTAAATGTATGGTTTATTTGTCTCAGTAACTTCAGCTTTTCGAAGCATTGTACACTCATCTTTTCCTCTTCTCAAGCTCCTTCAATTCTTTTCATTTGGAGACTCAATCATTTTTTTTTCAATTAATTTATTGGAAACTCCTTTAATTTTATCAAGGCTTTCTTTTTTTTCATTTCATTTTCATGACTTTTTTTTTATAAGGAGGGGTTCCTTCTTTTTTCTAAAAACTTTAAGGTTGAGTCTCACTTTTCTTTCTTCTCTTTCACTTGTCTTTCTTTCCTCCTTCCTTTCAACACCTCCAACTTAGGCTTTTGGCTTAAGTTGGCTATTCAAACAAACCAATCCTTAAAAAAGTTTTATATGAGAGAAGTTTGGGACATATTTTGTTCAAGAGACTTCAATGGGGTCGATAAAAAATTGTATAGGCTCAAATGGTGCCAAGATATTTTCACACCCTCACAAGGTAGTTAAAAAAGGTATGGAGATTTGGTTCCCTCTCAAATTTATGCCCAAGATTATCTCTTGCATTCACCAAAGCATAAAATAAAACTAACAAGCCAAATTCTAAGAATCAACAATCATGCTTTAAAGGAGTATCTCACCACACACTGAACTTCATAAACAATCATTTAACACAACTCTAAAAAATTATGAAACTTGTGTGTGATGTTTATTACAAGGCTCACATCAATACGCAGCTAGTCAACACAAAATTCCAAAAAATCATTCAAAAGTAGAGCTACACTGATTTGTTCTTGCAAAACAAGCAGTAATACATTTCTTATAAAGAGTACTATCTAAGAAATCGATATTCGACAAAATAAATCCTCAAACATATATAATGAAATACAACAAATCTCAATGATTTCACTCTCCAAAATGTACGGGGTAATTCATAGAAAGACGAAAATGAAACCAAAACCAACCAAATATAATAAAAAAATGCTAAAATATCAAAATATAACTGATATAAACAAAATACAATCAAAAGGGGAATATAGGCACAGATGCCCTCACCCCACCAAAAAGTAACTAGTAGTGTCCTTAATGCTAAGAAATAAGTACTGCAACAAGATGAGAAAAAGGTCCCTTTATTAGGCTATGGTTGTGAAGAACTTTTATCATGTAACTCGGAGGGAGTTGTATCACCTTGGCCATCAGTACCCCACATATCTGAAGGTGGAGGAAGTGGTGTAGCATCGATTAAGGCATATGTGCCCGACACATTGGGAAGAGGAATAGTGGAATATGAAGGACATACCTTATTAGTGTCAATTGTGGATGTCTCTAGACAAGATATTTCCAACGTAGCATGCACTATAGACACTTCTAAACTCTGCAACTTAGCTAAGGCCTCAACACTAACCTTCTCATCGGCCCTCACAAACTCCTCTTCAGTAGTCTCAGTGGCTGAACCATCATCAACCTTATCTACAACCTGCTCTGAATCGTCACACACTGACTGCTCAGCAACCCCAGCTGGTCCATCTCCTCTCAACTTAGTTGGAGGTACAGTTGTGGGCATCTCAACTAAGGGACCCTTAACCTATAACATCGATATATCGGTGGAGCTCAGCTGGTCCACATCCACACTAAATTAGTTATATAGCTCTTCAAATCGAATAGCCTGACACAACTACCTTTATATCATTCAAATGACTCAACCCTAGCGGTGAGGTTTTCTAGCCTCTCCCCATAAAAAGTTATAGTACATCTATGACTAAGAACTTCAGATTGAACAAAAAAATAGAGCAGCCTCAATACATGTGGTAAACATCTCATGCACCTTCCTCTCAAGTCTAGATGCCGTAACATCAACCCAATGGGCAAGGTTGCCCATCTAATAAATCAAGGCCTAAGTGAACGGAGGCTGAGATATAAGGGAGGTGAAGTGGAGGTAGAGTGTGCAGATGATCAAGAAGGCATAGGAGAAGGGTGATGTAACACCCCGGATTCGAAAAAGGCAAGCCTAGAAAAATTCAGAACTTACAGGTGCCATCCACGCAGGCCAGCTACGGCCCGTGGGAAGGCCACTAAAAAGTTTTCCAGACAAAGGACCATGACTGGACCTACAAACCGTAGGTGGGTCCACGGTCCATGGTCCAGGGGCTGTAGATCCAGGAAAAAGATTCTGACCACCAACTACGTGTGTGTAGGACGGACCGTTGGTCCATCCACGGTCCGTCGGTGGTGGGTAGTGGGTCTTTACTGGCAGTTGAGTTTCAGGGGTAGTTGGGTCTTTTCCTAATTAATTAGTTCCTATACTACGTCATTTTACCCTTCATTAAGACCCCTATAGAAGCTTTTTCAACCCCCAAATTTAACCCATTCACTTAAGTATTTTAAATTTACAAAAGAAAAACCAAATCTCCTCTCCAAATATATTTCTCTCTCTAGAAACTTGAAGAAGAATATTCAACCTAGGGTTTCAAGTCAAGGTCTCAATTCCACCATTGAAGGCTAGCTTTTGGACTCAAGGTATGATAGTTTTCATCCATTGAGTTCCCAAATTCCTCTATTTCAAATGATAGAATTCCCCAATTGAGTTAGGGTTTTCTTCAATTATCATGGGTTCTTTGCATTATTGTTTTAAATGATTGAATTACAATTTCTTATGCATTAATTGATGATGCATGATGATTTTATGATGATTTCCCCATGAACCCATATTGTGGAGGGTCAAAATTGGGTGCCAACAAGTATACTCTTTTGGTATTCTCATTTTCTTGTATAGGCGTTCACATGAAATATGACAGTCTAGCAGTGTCTACGGGAAGTGTCCTTTACTTTTTGGGTTGATAACGGGGTCAAGGAAGGTTTCTTTCAGGGCATTGCAACACACTTCACCTACTGTGATAACTGACGAGGTAGAAAGTGGTATATTGATTAGCAGAAGGATAACAATATCTTTCCAGAGAAAAAAGCTTATTGAAGCTCTATGTTTTGATAACTCTTTTATGGACATTCTCAACAGTAGCTCACTTTGAAAATGTTAGACCTACTCTAGGCTTGGCTGCTCAACTTGGTTGGCTTGTGTACCAATTTGATTTTAAGTCTTCCTTCATAAGCATTGACTTATGTGAGGACATATACGTCTGCCAACCTGAAGGCTTCATCTCTAGTGAATTAAAGAGCAAAGTATACAAATTGAAGAAGACATTCGATGGTCTAAAGAAAGTTCCACGGACATGGTAGTTTTTGAAGAGCAACACTTCAAAAGAAGTGAGAATGACCCTAAACTTTATGTAAAGAATGGAGGTAATGGTGATGTTTTGCTTTTCTGTCTTTATGTTGATGATATTATATATATGGGCTCCTGTGAATCAATTGTTTATGAATTAAAGAGTTGCATGATGAGTAAAGTTGAGATGTCTGACTTGGGTATGCTGCATTATTTTCTTGGGCTTGAGGTGAGACAAAGTTTGTATGGAATTTTATTTCACAGATCAAGTATGCTACTGAACTTTACAGAAGTTCAACTTGATGAATTGCAATCCATCTCCCGCACCCATGGATATGAATGAGAAACTGATACTTATTGATGGTACAGGTGCAACAAATTCTTCTTACATTAGAAGCTTAGTCTAAACTACTTATCTCACAAAAGGTCTGATATAGCATTCTTTGTCAGTTTGGTTTCAAGGTTCATGCAGTCTTTCGAAGCAACACCTAGGTGCAGCCAAAATGATCTTGTGATATGTTTCTGGCCCAACAAGTTATAGAATTGGGTAATCAAAAATGTATCAGATTTCATATTACTTGGTTTTACTGATAGTTATTGAGCATGTAACTTGGAAAATCACAAGAAATTAACCAAGAGTTGATTGGTCCAACTGAAATATGGTTGTGACAACGTGGAGACGATTACTATGACAAAACAATCATACTTTTCATATTAGAATGAAGCATATCGACATCCGTCATTACTTTATTCGCAATCTAGTTGTTGGTGGAATAATCTCATTGTAATTTTAACGTAGAAATTATCATGTTGCTGATGTTCTTACGAATCTCTTCTGCACGACAAGCATGATTTTTTTCCGACAACAAATGAGCGATTGTTATTTTCATAAAAGGAAGAGTGTTTACTAATTCATCTACTAAATTCAGTTGCACAAAATATGTTTGTGAGTCTTGTTTTTAGGATTATTTGGTTTACCACTTTTCCCATGTTTTTTCTATTATTAGTTAGTTGCTTTATTTTAGTTTAAGTAGTTAATTGTAAGCCTATAAATTGCAGTATGTGTTCTTGTTCAGTAGTAAAAAAATTGAGCAGTTCAAAAATATTACCTTTTAAAGCTGTTTTCTTTGCCTTTCATCTCCTGATAAAAAAGGTCATAATATGACTCGTGGTTTGAGACCACTGGATGTAGGGAGACTCGTATATAAGAATATCCGACCGTTAAAATTACAATGGTCAAAATTATTCATGTGATAAATTTTTTAGTTATTTTTTGTGGTTTTTATCTTGAAGTTTTGGGGTAACATTCAATAAAATTATATTTCCAAGGATTTTCAGGACCTAAACTTTCTATAATTGAATATTTTGTTAATAGGCACAACTCATTTAGGTTACATCATATTTATCATTTCTAATGATTTCAAAATATAAATTTATTTAAAACACTTGTCTTTCATTAATGTTATTAAATCAATTGCATTCACATAAATTCTTTTTGATTTGCAACTATTTAATAACATCGACATGCTATTATCGTACAATGCACATTCATAGAAATTACTATATTATGAACACAAGAAATTAAGAATATTAAATGTTTATTGAAAAAAATAAATTTTTAATGTGTTGATTAACTTTTCTACCCTTAAAAGCTATATTCAAAAAGATAAAACATTTTCAATAAAAATTTATATTAAGCTTTTCCTAATAATTTGAATCTAACTAAAATTTTGTGTACTGAATTAAATTCTACATCTATCAGTCATGAATTTGATACTAATTCAAATTAATCAGATGGTGAGACTTCTACTAGAAAAATGCTATGAAATTTAATATAAATTCAGCAAAAGCATGCCTATGCCTCTTTGCAGATGTAGATATTTTATACATTTGGTAGTCAAAAGTATCAGATTGGAGATTTCTTAGTTTTATTGATAGTAATTGGGAAGGTAGCTTGGAAAATCGCAGGAGAAAAAATGGGAATATTTTTAGTCTTTCTTCTGGAGGAATCTCATGGAGTTCAAAGAAACAAGATAGAGTAGGATTATCATCTCCAGAAGAAGAATACATGGCTGCAACTTCAGCAAGTTGTCAAGCTATCTGGTTAACGAATTTGTTAGTTGATCTTCAACAAGAGCAGATTTGTCCAACTGAAATATTGTGTGGCACCAAGGTAAAAATTGCTATGAAAAAAATCCTTCTTTTCACAGTAGGACGAAGCACATCGACATCCATTATCAATTCATTCGTGATCCAGTTTTTGGTGGAATAATCTCATTTATATTTTGTGGCACAAATGATCAGGTTGATGATGTTCTTACAAAAATCCTTCTTCACAACAAGCATTACTTCTTCAGACAACAAATTAGAGTTTCTGATTTTGAAGAAAGGAGGTGTGTTGACTAATTCTTCATATTAATTAAGTTGCAAAATATCAATTTGTGAGTCAGGTTATTAGGATTAGTTGTTTTATGTTTTTACCTAGTCAATGAATTATCTTCTTATTGTAGTGGGTCATGTTTACCACTTTCCTCATGTTTCTCCATTAATAGTTTGTTGCTTTATTTAGGCTTAAGTAGTTAACTGTAAGCCTATAAATGGCAGTATGTGTTCTTGTTTCAGTAGTAAGAAAATTGAGCGTTTCGAACACTTTATTTCTAAAAGCGATTTGCTTTGGCTTTCATCTCTTGATCCAACAAGTAATAGTATGACTCGTGGTTTGATCACAATGGTCATAGGAAAACTCGTACATAGAAATAACCCACTTTTAAAATCACAATGGTCAAAATTATACTCGTGTTAAACTTTTTAACATTTGTTTTTGGTTTTTATGTTAAAGTTTTGGGGTAACTTTCTGTAAAATTAAGTTGGCAAGGATTTTCATATCAAAACTTTCTATAATTAAATATTTTGTTAATAGGCACATCTTCTTTAGGTTAAATCATACTTATCCTTTCTAATGATTTAAAAATATATATTGATTGAAAACAGTTGTCTTTCATTAATGTTGTTAAATCAGTTGCATTCACACAAATTCCTTTTTTATGCAACTGTTTAATATAATTGACATGATATTATTATACAATGCATAATCATAGAAATCAATATTTTATGAACTCATAAATTTCAAAATGTTAAATGTTTATAGACAAAAAAACTTTTATAATGTTGATTGACTTTAATATTCTTAAAAGCTAAATTATTTGTTCAAAGAGATAAAACAATTTGGATAAAAATTTATATTTAGCTTTACCTAATATTTTGAATCCAACTAAAAATTTTCCTGCTGAATCAAATTTTTGATCTATTAGTCATGAATTTGATTCTAATTAAACTAATCATATGTTGAGACTTCTATTAGAAAAACATTATGACTTTTAATATAAATTAGGTAAAAGCATGCATATTCCCCTATGAAGAGGTAGAAATCTATATTTTAAACTTATTCGTTTTACTAATACTATCTTGCATAATTAATTTTATAAACATGTTTTATAAGTTTTTCCCTTTTATTCATATTGTTCACCATTATTACTATAAAATAAAAATAAAAATGAAGTCTAGGTGTTAGATAACTTTATTGTTGTCGTTGGAAACGAGTTTTTCGATCATGGTCGTTTATATGATTTAATGTAAAAGTGAATTTTACATAAAATCAACTCTTTTGTATGTTGGTATAATCAGGGGAGTAGGAACAAGGGAACAGTGAAGTGACTTAATGACCTAAAGGGTTTTGGTTTCGTTAGTCATGATGATGGTGGTGATAATTTTTTATTCATCAATCTAGTATTAGATATGAAGGTTTCTGTAGCTTAGCTTATGGTGTAGTTTTTGAATTCGATGTGGAATATGGTAATTACGGCTGCACTAAGGCTGTCAATCTTACCGGCCCAGATGTTTCTCCTGTCAAATGAGGATTCCCTGATAGTGGAGGTGGTGGAGGCGATCACTATGAATGTGGTGGTTGATATAGATGTGGAGGTAGGAGATATGGTGGTGATGAAGGTGGTTATGGCAGTGGCAGGCGGTACAGAGGTGATGGTGTATGTGGCGGCGCTGGTGGGAAGTATTGTGGAGGTGGCAATTGGTATGGTGGTGGTGGAGGAAGAAGTGGGTGTCACAAGTGTGCGGAAGATGGGCATTTCACAAGGGAATGTAGTCAAGGTGATGGGTATGTCCATCTTCCCAACCTTGGCTACATTCCCTTTCTAAATGACAATCTTCTCCACATTTGTAACACCCACTTTCTCCTCCACCACCGTCACCATACCCATCGCCACCTCCACCATACTTCCCACCACCACCGCCGTATGTACCATCACCTGAATACCGCCTGCCACTGTCGTAACCACCTTCATCACCACCATATCTCCCACCTTCACATCTATATCAACTACCACCACCAAAGTGATCACCTCCACCATCATGGGATCCTCCTTTGACAGGAGCACCATTTGCGCCGGTATCATTGACGGCCTTAGTGCAGCCAGCATTCCCAGGTTCCACATCGAACTCAGCAGTGTCACCATCAACTATAATTTATTTGTTGGTGTTGCACATAACCAAAATAGGAAAAAATGGGATTCATGTTCCTACAATCTTATTCAAGTAAAAAGACTTGGTCCTAGTTCTCTCTCCTCTTTTTTTTTCTTCTAGATATTAAATTAAAGAACAATACCTAAGAGATGTAATTCTCATATGGTGGACTCTCGTAGTTATGTGTGAATGCATATATCAAAGCTGTCCCAAGTATGATATTATGAAAAATAAAAAACAAATGTGAATCCAAAAGTCTTTATCCTAGTTTTGTCTAAAAAGAATCATATAAAAAGTGATAGATAACATATATTTGTTTCTCAGAATAAGGATACAAGACATACTTAGATACGAGAGAGTTACACTCTTAAGATTTCATTAACATAAGTTCTATTGGATTTTTCTCCAACAAAATTTTATAAATGTAATTTGTTTGTGTATATATATATATATATATATATATATGTAGATAGATAGATAGATAGATATGGTGCATCTAAGCACAATCCATGCAGAAGATCATAAGCCTTTTGTATAAAAATGAAAGGGGGAATTCGATGTATGCAGAAACTAAAGAGATACACAACACTACTAACATAGTAGTAGAAACCACAACTATTTAGACACAAGTGATGTTACCAACATACTCCTTAATGATCCAAAGGGTGATACAGTAGACTCAAAAACCACCATGGAAAATTTTAAGAAATATAGAGAAGATACAAAGTATCATGCTAAGAGATCTTTTTTTAAGAGAAGATGATAAACTTGTTGATTATCTAGAAAAGTTAGCACTCAACAGTGGAAATGGTGAATTCCAAAGCATATCAGAAATAGATAGTTAAGGGAAGACGATGATCCACACACTAGACATTTTGATCTATAATTGTAAAATGGAGGTTATAAAGGAGAAGACCGAAGCTTATGAAATGAATCTCCTTTATCAAATGTTAAATTAGGGCTTTTTAGTTTATTCTTACAAATTTATAAAATAAAAAATTCCTTATGGAGATATATCTAGACCTTTCTACTACTAATAAAATGGCCATGCAAAGGTCTGAATCAATGAAGAGGGAGAAATACAAATCAAAAATGAAGATTTATACTTACTGTTCATAGATGGGCAACAAAGGAGCACGAGGAAGAGCTTAATAACACTGATTTGCCACAACATACCGAGATGAAAGGTCTTGTTCTACCAAAGGACAAACATTTTCAAGTGTGGTAGGTATTTTGAAGAGATGAAGAAGAAGAGGCGGAGAATAGGAAACCCTAGTAGAAAGGAAAATGTCTAAGGAAGATAATATTTTGCTTTTGTTTTATGTAGAGATGGGGTTGTTCCATTTTGGGCGGCCCAATCTCTTTTGTGTGGTAAGTAGATTTGGGCAGTAGGCCCAAATGATTTTGTTTTTTGTTTAAGCTTCTTTCTCACATAAATAAAAGGCCTAAATTTTTTTAAAAAAAAGGGCCATGCGGTCATGAAACTCTATCAAACGACAATAGCGTGGATTTCATTCCCAACATTACCCCCAATTTCTTTGGGAAATAACTTTTGTAATTTACTTTCTAAAGTTATTCAAGCCCAACATAAGGCTTATAAAACTCTATTTACCAAATATATCAACAACATATAATCAGTAATAGGGCTTTGATATAAACATGTAGTTGTTATAAAATAAAGACTATGATATAAATATAATTAAATAGTGAAATAATAATCTACACAAGAAGAGAGGGAAGGGATATCTATTTTTATTTCACCTTTTATTTATATCTTTTCCCCCACATTCAGGGGCTATTCATAAGCCAAAAAAAATTGTCCTAAACAATATATGGGATCCATATTCTTCGGCACAAATGAAAAACACGTGGACATCATATTTTACAACACTCCCCCTTGATGTCCATGTAAAAGAAAAATTATAGTGAAAGAAAAAGTATAGTAACATGCATTGTTTGATGCCACATTAAAAACCGCTTGAAAGAAGCTAGGTGTAAGTTGATTGTGAGAAACTACTTGCAGAGCTACTTGTAAGCGGCTTATAAGAACATTATGGTTTAAGTTGCTTGTAGGAAACTTCTTGCGGAGCTGATTGTAATTTGCTTATAGAAACTTGCATGCAGAGCTGTTTCTAAGTTGCCTTCTTGATTTCAAACTTATCCAGAGAACTATGTAATCGACATCTACAATATAATGTATTTAATACTTATTCGAGTTCGTCAATAAATAATGTGTCTCGTTAAAATTTTATTAGGAAAAATCCTGTGGGAAAAAGTCCTACTAAAGTAAAAAGAGTACACATATCTAGTAATATGCATTGAGAGTTGCCTCATTAAAAATCTTAACAGAAAACCGAGTGGGTTAAAACCTTGATTAAGAGAAAAAGAATGCAGTGCGTATTTACTCCCCCTGATTAAAACATCACTTAATTTTTGTAAAGGATATCTGACAATCTTATACTTAGCCTTCCAAATGTTGATATTAATTGTGTCTTTGTGACAAAATCACATTCATGGAGATGTTGCATCATGGAGTCTATCATGATATGTTATTTTCTTGTCTATTTGGTATGTTGAGTTCAGCCAATGATAGTCAATTAGTTTGTGACCTCGTCGGTATAGACAAATTTCTCATTCAACTTTTTTGTAGCAATAGGCAAGTAACAGATATTTTATTTGACTATATTGTAGAGTAATTTAATATGAAATTATTTTCACATACAAACAAATAGCTTTCTTGAGATCATACTTCATATATATCAAATGGTTTCCTACTGTTTCATAACCAATAAACCTTTACACGATTGGTTAGATAACCAAATTTATAAATCAATATTTTTCCCTTTGAAAATCTATCAATAGGAGTAATGTTATATTTCCAAGCACATCAGTAAAATTCTTATACCATGAATAATAATCGCAGTATACATAAGTGTATCAATTTCATTATGACATGGTACATTCTAACAATTTCAATGAAATTAAAATTGATTTTATGTTAAGCGATCTAATAACCATTGGGGTACTATTCAATGGAGTCGCTTAACAACCTTTTAAATCCTTCAGGGATTTTCAAATAATCTTTATTTGTCTAGATAGACATTAAAATTATTTATTATACGTATTAAAATTTTGCATATATTGTAAGACTCAAAGAAATCTCATTGCAACCATCACAAGAGAACACACCTCCATAAAATAATATCAGGACTTTTGCGAATTTTTTTTACGCCCGAAGGCACAATCCATACTTTATATCTTACAATTTTACTTGTCGCATAATATTCTATTTATACCCCACTGACATTATATTAAAAACATTACTTTTTCAAGTGAAATAAAATATACTTGAATTATATATTTTATTTCACCAATCATTTATCTGTCCACACTATTTGACAGATTTAAAATCAAGATCCTCATTATTATATATAATTCTGAGTGCTATATTATATTAAAGATAACGTTGACGATTATTCGATATCGACACTACTATGACATAACTTGTTGAGTTCTCTTTATTTTTTTAAAATCATTTTTCATGTACCTGAACCTTTTTCAAGGTTTTATGAAGTGTTATGTCGTGGTGCTCTTCTTAAGGAACTTGTCTCATTATTATAACCATTGCAGTAATTTTCTCCTCATCTTCTACTTCTTCAAGAAGTTTAATTTTTTGAATCGATTTATCTATATATCACATTTCAGGCGTGTTGTAAAGTTTGTCCTTTCAGGACCTTTCCTTGGAGTATTTATAACTGGATTATAATATAGGGTCATTGAATTTATCTAACAATTGGCTTAAATTATTTTTTCAATGAGGGTCATACCTATAACAATAATAATTCATTATGTATAACTTATTTTTCAGTTTCTTAACATGTCTCCCCCTAATGGTAAAAAATCTAACATTCACCCAATATTATTTGGGGACTCATCTTTATTCATTGCTCTCACGACCCAAAGTACACCCTAGCCGTAACATGGCATTTAGGACCCCGAGAGGTCCGACGCAAGCCACCTAACATACATCATACAAGATAAAAGAAGTAAAGAATTCAAAAGATATCTTTTCATATTTCAAAGAGTTATTGGACTTAATCGAAAGTCTTAAATCTGTCTCAATAATCCATCTAATACATCATAAGGAAAGTCAATGGGACGTAACCTATAAATAACATACAAGGTCTGAATACAGAAATGACATAAAGCTATAAATGTATCTAGGTCCTTGAAACATGAGGAATTACCAATCTTCAAAGTCAATGTAACCAACTAGCCACAAGAGTGAGGGATAGGATCATCAGACCCTACATCAGTGAAATAATATAGGCACAAGTATGCATTAGTACATGGAATGTACTTAGTATGTGGTAATATGCATAAAAATAGACATGATAGCATGAATGGCTTAAAACATGTAGGCATGATCATTCTTTTAACATTTAAAGTCTTAAAGAAGAAAGGACATGTGAATAATGAAATATGGTCAAATACATTAACATAAGAAAACTTTGAAGAAACGTAGTCATTCTGTGGTATTTTACATTTAACCGACAATAAGAGTAAGAGAGCCATATCATGAAATCCGATATATCCCTCATACCGAAAGAAGGGGATTCTACTTGCGAAGGTAGAGTTTGTACATCTCATCATTTGCTAAAGTGGATCCACTAGCAAGGTCTTTTAAGACAATCCTATGGGGGCACGTAGTTTGAGACTAGAGGTTGCTACTAGAGACTACCCTATTTGAGCCTCCACGTCAAGACCCTCTCGGTGCTAAGTACAAATCACAATGGAATAGATAAAAGTCAATTATCATTTTAACATACGAAAGGTAGTGATCAATACCTATCCACACTTTCAAGATCAAAACATAGAATAGCTCCTTAACAATAATTCAACATGGAGGAGAAAACCTTTCACCAATGTGAATTTATTTGTGAGAAATATCCTCCAGAATCATGATCATCATAGTAAGTGAGAAATCCTTTCACAATAGCATTGATACATTGCTTTCAAAGCATTCCCCAAATTATTTATAATCATTTCATCAAAACATGCATATATTTATAATTCCATAGTTCATAGTTGAAAAAACATAATTTAGGCATGGGTAAATGATATTTCAACTAAATATCATAGATTAACATCAAATTATTCACTAGAAGACTTAATCAATAATAATCAATCTAATTGGATGAAATCCACATATATTGAGTTGAAACCCTAATTTGATCAATTGAAGTTTAATTGGAACATTGGAACCTTTGGGGATCCCATGGAGGAAAGGACTCCATGGGTGAATATTCACATACCTTGATACTTAGAAAACAAAATGAATGGAGGATTGAAGACTTGAATGGAACCCTAGTTCTTGTTCTTCTTCCTTAGGTTGAGAAAATTTGGGGAGAATTAATTTGGATAAGTATTGGGGAAATAGGAGAATGGGGTTGAAATGGGTAGCTGTAGGACATAAAAGCTTTATATAGGGCTTAGGGTAGTAGACAAAATTATATAGTATTGGTTTAACACAATTATGAATTGAACAAAAAGCCCTTGAAATTTTAGACCTACGGTCTATATGTATTTCTACGGACGGTACTGGTCAACCGTAGAAAAGTTCACAACCCATTGTTTTGGACCACTTTTGACAGATCCTGTCTACGGCTCATAGTTCTTCCTACTATATGTAGAAAGTAAATTTTTCCCTTAAAATATCACTAAGTCTGGGACCTACCTACGAGACCTATATATGGCTGGTACATGGGCTAACATACCATCCTGGTGAACCGTAATAAAGGGGTACTAGGACTTGATTTTAGAAAATCATTTTCCCTCTTCCTACATTTACCATCGACGGCCCATAGAAGCTTTAACTGTTCAAAGATGGGACCCTTAGACATAGCCTAGAACCCACAAAACCTGCATTTCTTTCTTTCCCAATTTCCGAGGTGTTACAATATCTTCCCATTGGGAACATTCATTCTCAAATGATACGTAAGGAAAAATAAGGAGGGTAGGGGAAGAGAACTAACAACCCAACATGAATGCAACTTCATCAAATGGATAATATCAAGGAGGAACATCAACTCCAAGCTTAAACATATTCAAAACAACATTTAATAATGCTTTTTTTTTCAATTAAAAGGTGGCTTATAGCCCTTTATTAATAAAACAAAAAATACAAACACAACAAAAGAAATTAGGCCCAATAAAAGCCCAATCCCAAAAATCTGAATCAAAATCAAAAAAAGGAAACAAAACAAAACAAAAGAAATAAGAAAAAAAAGGAAATATCATGGACCTCGCTGTCTTCACAGCGAGGTCTAGACCCATCCTTCAACTTCCTTTCTCCAAGCTCCAATCCGATCGAAAATGGCGGACTTCTATTGAAGGATCTTTGTGCAAATGATAAGAGATGAGCTAGAGCTTAATCACAACAGAAATGGGGAAGAAATGTGTCGAGCTTAGATAGAATACACTAAGATGTTATAAATCTCACTAACGCCGTGTATTCTTGTGTGTCGAAGACTTCTTCAGCTCAACAAATCTTGGTCATGTTCCTGTGTGAAAGGTAAACCCACAATCTCCTTCCGTTAAAACCAAAATGAAACTCAAATGTACATTATTTTGCAGTTTCCTCATACTGATGTACAAATAGATCTTATTGCGGGCTTCCTCTAAGTGATAGGCTTCAGTTCTCACCCAAATGATTATAAACACAAAATTACCAATTATTGTTGTCTCTATCAGTGCCTTCTAGATTACCATTTTCTTTAAAACTTTGCCTTTTGACAGATTGAGCTCCGAGGGAACTGATACCACTGTCTAAAACTCTAGGATCTAAACTCCATGGTAATAATGCAATACATACTCAATGCACATAATCGTGAAGTAATCTATAATGACCCTCAAGGTTATTTATGTGTTTTGAATGTGCTTTCTTATTTTTCCCCTTCCCGTAGCTTTAGTATAGCTTGTATGTGGTGTTGGGTTTCGTGGCACACTCCCTGAGGTGTTCAGTTGACTTTGGGGTTAGTTTTAAATTTTGGAAGCTTTAAGTTTGGGAGAGTTGACTTTAGTCAACATTTGGAGATTTTGATGTTGGATAGGAAGTCTGTCAGCTCCATCAGCTCTGGAAGGGCCATTTTTGTCTAGTCAAATGATTGGTTTGAGTTTTCATGCTTTCGTTAGAGTTGGTGCTATTAAGCGTTTTTGCTTTTGAGTTTTTCTCAAAATGGAACTTGGGGCAACTTTCTTGGCAAACCTACCCGAAATTGAATTATGTTAGTGCAGTTAGCTCTAGAATGTCGAGTTTGGTCGAGAACAACCTTTGGTTTGATTCCAAAGGGTGTCGGGGTGAGTTTTAGCTTTTTAAAGTTTTAGTGTAGCTTTTTTTGTCAAAGTGTTGACTTTGGTCAACATTTGGAGGAGACGACCTCGGATGGGTCTTTCGTTGATTTCGTTTAGTCTGGAATGTTGTTTCCAGGTGATTTGTACTTTTGGTTCGCATTGTTTGAACTCCGAATTAATTCTGAGGCCTTGTTCAATGTTTTGAAAGCTCAGGCTATTTCCTATTCTTGCTTGTGTATGGTGAAATGGCTTAAGCGAACACTTGATCGCTTATGCAAAGTCCTCTTAAGTGACCAAGAGGCCGCTTAAGCGAAGGACATCAGAGGGGCGGAGGTCGCTTAAGTGACCCACCCTTGACTTTTTCGAAGGTCGTGGCCGCTTAGTTAGCGAAGGGCGCCTCTTTAGGCGGGTTTCACTTAAGAGAACATTTTACCACTTAAGTGATGTTCCCAAAGATAAAAAAATGTCTGCTTTTGCAAAAATCGCTGGGATTATATTCCCATTTTTCAGTCTTTCTTCCTCAAAAGAACCCATATATTTAAGAGTTTGATCTAAGGTGATTTGGGGCTTTTCATGGCCAATTTCTTTACATCTTAGGTAATTTTCTTCCTTTCCCTCTTCTTTATGTTGGTAACACCTCAGATTCAAGAATGACTAGAAAAGGGTAGTGGGAAAACTCACAGGCCAAATATTGGACCATGGAACCCTTCACGATGAACCTAACGGGCCGTGAAGGGGACGATAGTCCATGAAGGGAGTTGTGGTAAGTCCCCTAGACCTGCCTCACAGGAATCCCTCTAATGGAGGCCCAAACGGCCCGTGGGGAGGTTAACGGGCCCTCATTGGCATCGTCAAAAGGAGTCCCTAGAAGGGGTCCTTCCCTAGCCAACTAGTTAAGGACTACAGACTGTTGGATGGGTCGTGGTACCTTAGATGAGCCGTTAGGACGGTCTTGAACTGGTAAGAGTGAATACCCTCAGTCAGGGCCTTCTTCACGACCCGGCTCACGGGCCGTGGTGCCTATGACGGGTCGTGAAGGCTCCCGTCAAGTGTGTCCTTCAGTTTTTAAATCAGGTCTTTGGGTCTTTTCCAAATCATTTTAATTCAATACTATGTCGTTCTACCCTTAACCCAAAGTCCTATATAATGTTTTTTACCTCCAAAATCACCCATTAAAGTGATTCTCTCAATTTACCAAAAAGAAGTTCATCTTCCCCAAAATATTTCTCTTTCTAGAAGAAGAAGAAGGAGTCAACTTAGGTTTTCAAGATCAAGTCTCCAATTCACCAAATTACTTAAGGTATTTGAGTGCTAAGGTATGATAGTCTTCATATATGGACCCCTTTCCTCCACAGAGTTCCTAAATTCCGCAATTTTGAAGTTAGAAATTTCCAATTGAAGTTAGGGTTTCTTCTATGTTATGGGTTCCTTTCAATATTGATATAATGGATTGTTTATGATCTGTTAACCATGAATTGATATAATTCCATAATTTTAAGATGAATCCCCATGAACCCATGCATACCCCATGTTTTGTAAGCTAAGATGTTGTAATGTGGGCTTTTAGCCATCAAAGAAGAGTTTATCAAGATATGCATGTTTTCTATGTTCAAAGATGAATTTATGATTTAAGATGCTTTGATAGTAAATCTTATATGTTAATGTTGTTTTTGTGAAAGGATTTCTCACATATCACTCAATACATGCATGTGAATGGATTTTATCACATAAGGATTCTTAAGAGTTGAAAGGTTTTCTCAACTAACATAGAATCAAGTTTAGGAGCTATTCTAAAGAAAGTTAATTTGGATTGGCGATTTCATGTTCGTCCTATGAAAAATAAGTCAACTAAAGAGGTATGACTATTCTGTGGGATTTATGCTTAGCACCGAGTGGACATTGACATGGAAGATCTCCCTTAGCTAGAGGTTGGGTTACTAGTAACAATCTCATTATCCCTTACCTATGTTCCACCATAGGATCATTGTCTTAGATATACATGATTGTGCTAGATAGACTTTAGCTAGTGGATCCACGTAAGCTAGAAGTTAAGGTTTTTGCCTTGGATAGTGAGAACAACACTTTTCAGTGTGGGGAAGACACGTGATTTCATGTTATAGCTCACATGGTCTCTATGTCGGTTAAGGCTATTTCCCACACTAAAGATGTAATAAGGTTACTTAAAGAAGTATTTCCCAAGTGTTCTTAAGAGAAGTTTTACTTGAATTTGACCATGACTATTATGATGCTTTCTAACCCTTTTCTTATGGTTTCAACTTGTTCTTTGCATGAGTATGAAAAGGTCCTTTTACCATGATTTATATCTCTATACATTGCTATCATACTTGGAAGATATTTGTACTAACGCATACTCTTGCATATATTATTTTCTTTAATGTAGGGTCCGACATTACAGGTTCTCATCCCCGTGGCTAGGATTCACCTTGATCGTACTTAGTATTGGTGAGTCCTCATATTTTGAGGTCAAAACCTTTATCGATTTTAGTCCTTACTTTCGGATATTGTACATGATGCCAAGGTTACGTCCCGGTCACTCTTGATGTAGTAGATGACTATTGAGACTATGTAGATTTCCGCTTCGCTTTGTAAATTTTTAAAATATGAAATGTTGTGCTAAATCTCTCGTTATTTCTATAATCTATGTTATGCATGCTAAGTGGCTTGTGTAGGGCCTCTCGGGGTCCTATATGCCATGTTACTCCTAGGGTGTACCTTGGGTCGTGACAATATTTTTATGGCTTCAATTTCGTATGTCAAGTTCATTTCCGACCTCATATTCCTTGAATTATATACTTGAAAGTATTGTATTTTAGCCATTTGAGGTCCGGATTTAGTCCAGTTTGCACCCATCTTTCGGGCATGTGATCCTTATCCCAATAAGGATAGTGTGACAGTTTTCCTTTCGTATTTTGGTTACGTCGATTTGTGGGCTGTTTTAGGCCTAATTTCCAGTCTATTTTCCAGTTAGTGATATAGGTATCGTTGGACTTGTATTAAATTACTCATTGTGTTCTTGATAGCTCTGAAGTAATCTGAGGCACTTCGAAAGGGAAAAGCATAGGGAATACTAGTTCATGTGTGGTTTTCTTCCTTGAGTTAAGTTATGACTTCCTTTTCATAGACTTGGCTTAGTTAGATAACGTATATTTGGGTAGTATCATATGATTATGTTGAACCCTTAGGTTTTTTGAGCTTCATTGATCCTTGGGTAGTTATGGTCATAAGTTTGGTTGTTTTGTTTAAGTTTAGTCGAAGAGGCCTTAGTGTAGGCGATCCTTGTGTGAGTAGTATCCTTAGCCCTAGCCTCTAGGTAGTGTGAAACATAGGATTTCATGGTGAGTGATTGTTTTGTATTGGTTTGACTAATGGTATGAATTCTTCCTTGAGTTGTGCTTCGTCGTTGTTTTTATTTTTAACTGTTGAGCCTAAGGCCATGATCTTGGATTAGAAGGCGTCCCAAATTAGTACTCTTGCGTTGTGACAGGTATTCTTTCCAATTTTGTGTGTGTATACCATGAGTTGATTGTGATGATACTTTTGTGGAGTGTCTACTTTTCGTAAGTTGTGAGAAGGAAATGACTTGTTGGCAGCAAAGGCGGTTATTCTTAATGAGTTGGAAGTCCTTGAGACTTGTGTTGCATAAAAGTTGTGAAAATGCCCTTTACTTGAACTACTGCACCTTTTAGTTTTATATAGTCTAATCAGCTTGAGGTATAACACCTGGCGACCCAAAAGTTTGGGTGGCTACAGTTTACCTTTCATTTAGGTCATAGATCCGCATGAGGTATCATACGTGGTCGCGCAAGTAATATAATATCTCTAAAAGAGTCAGATCATCAAACTCAAAGGACTTGTCAATTAACTATTTTACTAAATTATACTAGCCTAATTATTTATTCAGGAGTACCCAGGGAGTTTAATTTAAATTTAACTACAAAGAATGCAAGAATTTAATAATAGTCCATACACTCAATTCCCTCACAAAAAGAAATAGTCCACACACTCAATTCCCTCACAAAAAGAAATACTCCACACACTCAATTCAAGAGATTGAATATAAATTAAGGACTTCATATCAAAGAATAACTCTCAAACTCACAAATAAAGTTCACATGTATTCACAAAGAACTACAGGCTTGCCCATTATGTACATCTCTACTGATTAAGCATGCTCGAATAGAGTCAAATAGGACTTTAACGGGTTGTAACGTCTGCTATAGGACAGGCAGGAAATCTATATAATAGTAACTTATACTTCCCTAAGCACTTTGCACTTTTAGACTTCATCACCCATTATTTTCTTCTCTTTATTTTAAGCCCTTTCTTCAATAATTATTTCACAAGTACTTCTCAGAATTTAAAGAATGCTTCAATAATTTTTTTTCTACAATAATTTTTTCTTTTGTTTCTCTTGTTTTTTTTTCATATCACATATCACATTCTTTTGAAGAGGGCCTTTTCATCACTTTGTAGGTATCATTGATTACCTTTTAAACTCAACAACCCTTTTCTTTAGATTTAATAATTATGATAAGTCTATGCTACAGTGCTCAAAGAAACAAGGTGCAAAAATTAGGGATTCGATAAAATAGGTAAGGGCAAAATATGGATACCAACAAAAGTCTACATGTTCAAAAGGGCTAACTAGTGATATAATCTCCAAAAAGGCTAAAATTTATAAGACAAATCAAAGAAAACCTATTATCATCTCCTAAATAAAGCAACACCTTTTATTTCGCTTCAATAACATGCAGGGCAAGTTCTAGACTAAGATACAAAACATGGAATAAACAAATTCTCACCACATATTGCACAAGTGTCATTCAAGATGGATCATAACTAACTACAAAAAAAAAGCTATAAACAAAGTCAGAGCCCTGAGCCTAGGTTTCAAAGAGTCTGCAATTTCATTAGCAATCAAACATTCACAAGAAAGTACTACTCAAAATTAGGCCTAAATAGCAAGTATCACACAACTCAAAAGGGTCTTTTATTTTCTCTCCAAAAAATAAAAATGTATTTCCTATAAAACAAAAGATACTCAGTTCAAAGGGACTATCCTCAAGAAAAGAACTGAAAACCAAAGCCAAGAAACCAATCCAAAAAAAAGAAAACAATCAATAAAATAGTAAAAATGAGGAATTCATTCCTCCACCCCACATATAAAAAGATGCTATGTCCTCAAAGAATCAATTAAAACTTTAAACAAGGGTTAGGAATTGTTACGATCTGAGCCTACACCCTAGACGTGAATAACACTCAAGAAGCATTGTAGGCCCCGAAACGAACCCCTCATCCTGGTTGACTACAAGTAGAAGACTATCTCATGCATCCACAAGCATCAAACTGAAAGAATTGCTAAATCAACAGTGTAATAAAATCTCTGAATATACTGAGTATGAAACATAAGTTTTAAATAAAACATTTGAAACAGAAAGACTCTCCAAAACTATATATCTATGAAGTCGGATGAGTGTCGGGACAAGACCCACGACTATTCAAGAGAACTACTACAAACAACTCATAAAACTGGAGTCCTCCGGAAGCAAGGAGCTCTGACTCAAAAGATGATGAGCGGATGAAGTGATTTCAATAGACTCTTGTTGAGGATCATAAGAACTTATATCTTCATCATTAAAAGATACAAGTCGAATGACATCAGTACATTGAATGTACGAGTATGTAATATAGTTGAAGAGAAAATAACTGAATGAAAGCATTGCATTATATATATATATATATATATATATATATATTGAACTGAATGTAAATAAATAAAGAAGTGAAATCATTAAAACTTTACAAAAATACTTACTCATCTCTAAACTCAACATATTAAGTCATATAATAAAAATAGACTTTGAACTCTATTTGGGAGATTCTGTAACTGACAATAATCACTATGAGCTATGTTATGATACAACATCCCACCCACGCTGCCAGAACTGTCATATACCGTGTCGGGGTATAAAACCTTTCAACTAAGTGGATCCACTAAGAAATAAGGATTCGTCTAAAAAGTATGATCCTTTACCCATATTGACATACATGATTTATGAGGATTTTGAATTTCCTAAACTAATCCCCATATCAGTACTGAATACTACTCCCAATAATATAGATACTCATGTTCAAATGTATAAAACATACTCTTTCTCTGGTTAGAGATAATTGTTCAAACTATCCTCTTAAAAGAGGGAATTGCTCTGAAATCATTAACGCATTTAGAAATCAAAGTTTCTCTTTTCTCAATATAAAAAATTATACCTTTGGGAATACTTAGTTCACTTATGCTCTTACTCAATTTATATTTGAAAACTCTTTCTCAAAACTATATCAAAAATCATACTTTGATCTGATCATTGATGACTTGGGAAGTCATACTACATAACCGTTGATGGCATATCTAGATACCATCTGTCTTAAACATTGATGGCATACTCGACTGTGATACTAATTATGTTTTAAAACTCATTCTCAAAACTCATCTTTGATTTCTCTGAAAATTAGTTTAAGACAAAAATGTTTGCTTTAAAAGGTTCTCAAAAATTATAACTCAAAATAGGGTTCATGCTGAAATATAGACATGATAAAATCAACTCAAGGATCTCAATAACAATATGAAAAACTCAATACTCAAAAATGAAGAACTAAAGAACTCAACGATACTACTCATCTCAAGAATACTCAAAATCTAATGATAGAACCCTAGATCATTCTTTTACTTATTTAAAAGTAGATGAAGGACGTGATGATGAACTAGTCCAACATTATGATAGCCTTACATACCCTGAAGAACAAGGTTCTTAAAGAATCTTGAAGAAGAACTTTATTATAAGCCTTGAAACCCTAGATTGAAGGAGAACAATCGAGAAAACCTTTCTTCAAATTCTTGAATTAGTTTCTTGAAACTCTATGGCCAAGAATTAGGATTCTCATTAATGATTCATAATTGTATGAACAAATTTGAGTTGGAAAGAATGAAATTCTTGGAGAAGAACTTACCTTGAAGAAGAATCTTGAAAATATTGAATGAATCTTGAATGGATGTCATATTCTTTGATTTTTTTTCTTAGGTTTGTCTTAGGGTTTGAGAGAGAAGAGAATTAGGGATTAAGAGATGAAAATTTGATTGTTTTGGGCCTTTAATTAGTCAAAAAATTCTTCTAGGTTTTCTTAGAGGTAAAAAAAGGCAAAAAGACCATTTTTAATGTTTTCTCGTCGGCTAATTCGTCAGTGCAGTGTAGGAGATAACTAAAATAGTCATAAATCTATACTTGGAACTCGGATTGACGCAAAATTGGTGGCGTTAGAAAGAAGATTCAACTATTAATTTGATAGGTTATGGGCCACGTAACTCTTTATAATCTAATTGATACGGTCATATGAAGTTGACCCAAGAAAAATCTTATGCCAAAACTTAATCGCTAAGGAAACTTTCAATTCAACTTTATGCTAGCGGATTCTAGTGACCTTAATTCACCTCCAAATTATTTCCACACTAAAGAATTGACCTTAACACTTAAGCATAATTTATAAATCACCAGACATTACCTTATAATTACATAAAAAAAGTTTGGGTCTTAACTTAGAAACTTTTGGAGTATAAAAATATCTCCCCTTGGGATCATTCGTCCGCGAATGACGGTTAAACTGAGCATGGAAGGAAAAGGAGTTACTCTTACTGTCTTTCTGACTTTTGAACTTGCCTACTAACATAGTTATTTTTGGTTCATACTAAGAATTTGGAACTCACTATAGTACATAAGTTGTGAACAATATGAGTTTGAACATAGTCATGTTCTATTTTAAGCTATTTGACATAAAACAAGGATATCTGAGCATGAAATAAGAATAGAAATACTATGCCTTGAGTGATATGACTAGTAGCTTTTAAGTTATGATCTCCTTTCTGATTACTACGGTGTATTAGCTGCAACTCATAGTTCCCACTTGAGTATATGAGTACTCTTTCAAACGTCTAAGTCAAATATATTTCTCTTACTATATTCAAGCCTAATCTCTAATTCACAAGGTACTAAACATCATATGGTTATACTTATCTAAACCACAAGATTCAGGTTCTATACCTCTATAGGATTCTCATCCCAAGAATACTTCTCCTTATAACCATATTCAACAAACCTTGAGCCCATATAAAGAAACACCTAATGCATCATGCATTTGTCCACATGTTAACAACAAAACATTTAAGTCTAGTACTATAACCACTCCATGGTCTCCTACTAACCAATCCTTCTAAGAATTTATTATTCTCTCATCATCTCTACCAACTGAAATTTCACACATTACTACCAGGAACCGACTAATTTCTTTCATTTAACTATGACTCATAGTAAAACACCATCCCATTCCTCCTCCACATTATAACATTAGATGGAATAAGAAGACCACCACTATCACAATAAGAAACATCAACCCTATCCTTCTATCATTACACATCCACTATCAATAACATCTCTATCAAAACTTAAAAGGATCATTGAAAGAGCTTAGGGTGAAAAATCATAAGAACAGTCCATTTGAGAAATCTAACATAAGAATATACATGATATAACATTATGTATCTAGCCATTGAGAGTAAATCATGAATTCGCAAGACTAAACATACTATTAGATATGAGTGCTTATATGAATAGGTTCATATCATGAGGCTGATATCCATAACTTTATGAAGTATGATTGGAATCAATGGTCTAAAGTCTTTGCCTCTCATTCCGGGAATTGAGCATAGATGTGAATCTATCTGATGTATATGAGAATAGGTCTTTGACACATTTCTGATACTAGAAACATCAACAAGATATTGGAATGACTGAACTTTGAGGAATACGCTGGAGTATGAATGGATCGATATATCACTTCAACTCTTTCTGAACACATTACTATGTGATTCTCAACACTTGACTTGTTTTATCATCTTATCATCTCCCCCTTAGGTCTGAAGCTGACTCTTTAAAGCTATAGATTTATTTTATCATCCCAAAACTAGTCTATTTTTTCTTTACTTACTCGAAAAATGCTATTCTTATGGCTACTGAACTCCCCATGTGCATGCACTAAGATTCCTTCTAAGAAAAATTTCTTAGATCCTTCTCTTAACCTCTTCCCGCTTCTATAGAAGTCTTTCTATAATAGTTAACCGCATTGACTATATATGATCCCTTTGACCACACTCTTAAGGGTAATAAATAATGCTTACATCAGTCTACACCACGTCGACAACTCAACTATACTATCTAGGCACACATGAAAAAAATCATAAACTTAAGTAGAAAGTTGTATAAATAGATATGATCTCCGGTACTCCCCTTAATGCTCTTGCTAATGTAATGACTTAGTCTGTAACACCCCGTATCCTAGACAGAACATATTGTAGATTTGAGAAGCTATATGTGCCACCCACGGGCAACACCTACAGACCGTAGGGTGACCCACGGTCCGTCCTGGTGGTCCGTGGTTCACCACCTGGAGCCCCTCCCAGAAAAGCCCAGAAAAATTATTCTAAGTCCAGACCAACGCCAGGACCTAAGGACCGTAGGTCAGACCAAGGTCCGTGGTCCAGGGCCATAGGTCGGACCCCAGATTTCTAGCCCAGAACTCCAAAAAATTTAGCCAAGGCATGACCTATGGACCATAGGTCAGACCACGGGTCGTGGTCCAGGTCTGTGGATCGTGGCCTTCAGGTCCAAGCCCCCAGACACCATTCGACGGACGAACAACATGGACCATCGGTCCAGCCACGGTCCATCGATCTGGTCCGTCGGTTAGTTCTACAACAGTTAAGTCAGGGGTCTTTTGGCCTTTTTCTTATACATTGGACCCCTAAACTACGTAGTTTTAGTCAGTTGAAGCCTAGTAACTTAATTAGAACTTACCCTAGTCAATTCATTCTCCAAAATTTAGAAAACTCAGAGCAAAAAGGGAGAATGAGTCGACCAGTCCTAGTTCCAAAACGCAGCAAGGTTTTCATCAGTTCCAGCCCTAAATCGAAAGATTTCTCCATGGAATTCGTCACCAGGTATGTTGGATTTCACTATTGGGTTTCTTTCGCCCATTAGGTCCCTAGAAGTCAGTCAGAATCTTAATTCCCTTGATATTATCTAGACCTAGGGTTTTTTTAATGTTAGAAATTGTTGGGTTTTAGCTGTTAGAATGATCCAAATCAGATTATCATGTTGTTGCTCAGTTTCTTGCATGAAATTTAGAACCCTAGATATTTAGTTCCTTTAGTTCATGAATTACACATGCTAGGCTAGCTATTTCAGTTATATACATGCTTCAGTTTATGAATGTCATACTATCAGATATAATTGTTGCATTCTCAGAGTTTGCATGTCAGAACATCGAGCTATCCATGTTTTACAGAATTCAGTCATAATGTGTTAATTTCATAATAAATTGGGTGTAGCTTAATACCGAGTGGACTAGGGTTCCAGCGTACCCTCATAGTCCCAAAACTACGTGCCCCATAGGTTGTAAGTCCCCTCTGTGGGCATCATTTTAGTGATCACGCCAGTCATGCCTTTATACCTCTAGCAGGGTATATTGGGTCCTCTCGATGGGGCGTATACATCGGACTCCACATTTAGCTCATGTGGTTTTATGTCGGTT